>JAPKLY010000593.1:91074-127838 GCA_026898435.1 Prunella vulgaris
CATCATCATCATCATCATCATCATCATCATCATCATCATCATCATCATCTTCCTCGTCATCTTCTTCCTGTTCCTGTTCCTCTTCCTCTTCCTCTTCGTCTTCTCCTTCCTCTTCGTTCTCAACAATTATCATATCTGGATTTGCAGCCACTAAATCAACTGAAGAATTTATACCTTCGTCCTGAACCACTGTTTCAGCTTCTTGCACTTCAGTTTGGAATGGATCTTCAAATTGTGCAGTTTCTAATGTGGATAAAGTAGGCATTTCCACCAACGACCTTGCCTTGACCTTTACCACAGTTCTTAAGTTCGGTTTGCCTAAAGTCGGATACTTGCAATAATAAACTTGAGATTCTTGTGATGCAAAAATGAAGGGGTCGTATGCAGTTGGATATTTTTTGCTGGTGTTAATATCAACGATCTTATAGTTTGCATCGACTCTCTTCCCTTCGCGACCCGGATCAAACCATTCACAGAAGAATAAAACAATTTTTCTCCGTGGCCACCCCGGATATTCAACTTCAACCACCTCTTGCAACACACCATAGTAATTGACCGGTGCTTCGTTGAAGTTTCCACTGGTAACGCAAACACCGCTGTTTGAAGTGGCTTTTACTGAAGCATACGCAGTTGTGTGAAATTTAAAACCATTTGCATAGTACCCATTATAACAAGTCACTTCACGTAGTGGTTTTTTGCTCAAGGCTTCAAGATGTGGATTCTGAAGCTGATTCATTTGTCCCTACAAATATTAAAGTATTACAAGATTAATAGCATTAATTTTGTGGCAAATATATAATATGAGGTGGTGACTACATACCATTTTTTGGAACCAAAATATGAATTTGTGGCGAATTGCATCATACACCTCTGCTTCTGTGATGCCTGGTAATTGTTGACGAGTTTGCTCACAAAACATCCTTACATATCAGAAACACTAGTATTAAAATACTAACATAACTTCAAAAAATGACTAAAAATATAAAACTCACTGTATGTATGGTTGAACCTCGGGCGTATTCATCAAAACATACGAATGTATCGTCTCTTCTTCCCAGTCACTTTGGAAATACCGTTTGGTCCCCTTACCTAGTGGTCGACCAGCATGTAAGAATACCGACAGCATACCATCGAACTCACGAAGAGGATGATCTTCTGTGCGACCATCATAGTTGCGAGGCTCGTTTCTGATCCTGGTTTGAACTTGATCGCCGAAGTAATAAGAACAGAATGTACCAACCTCTTCAGTAAGATAAGCATTAACAATGGATGCTTTAATGTGTGATGTATTTCCAATATTACGTTTCAAGTTGTGGAGATACCTAAAAATAGTAAATTCAATACTTAATGAACAATAAAATAACATAAAATTAGAAAGAAACAAATAAATAAATAAATTTATACTTACCTCTCAAAAGGGTACATCCACCTATACTGCACTGGACCACTATGTAAAGCTTCATACGGTAAATGGACAGGTAAATGCTCCATCGAGTCAAAGAAACTGGGTGGAAAAAGTTTTTCTAACTTGCACAATATAACAGGGATGTCTCTATCCAAACGCTGTATGTCGTCCACTTTAATCATTGAGGCTGTTAAGTCTCTGAAAAATAGACTCAATTCTGTGATGACACACCATACATGCTTCGGAAGTGAGTACCGAAAGGTAATCGGTAGCAACCGCTGCATAAAAACATGACAGTCATGACTCTTCATCGGACCGATCTTCCCAGTTTCTGGCTCAAACGACCTACCTATGTTGGACACGTAATTGTCCGGAAACCGCAGTTCCTTCACCCATTTAAATAATTTTTTCTTGTCTTCTCTGGAAATTTGGTAACATGCTTGTGGAAAATCACGTGGTCGTTGACCACTGGACAGACTAGGACGAGAACAGAACTTACTTAACTCTTCTCTGGATTTTTTAGTGTCTTTGGTCTTGCCTTCTGTATTCAAAATCGTGTGGAACAAGTTATCAAACACATTCTTCTCTATATGCATCACATCCAAGTTGTGTCTAATCAATAATTTACTCCAATAAGGCAAGTCCCAAAAGATGCTCATCTTCTTCCAACCTCCTCGGATCCGTTTATTGTGTTCCATTGCGTGCTCCTCAGTCGTTTTCCACAATCCAGTTACTGTAACTTCTCTCAATAACGAATCACCTAGAATAAAATGCGTATTGTTAAACTAAATCTATCAAACTCTTAGAATAATTAAGTACTGGTTAAAATATGAATAATATATAAATACCTGTTCGAACTCGTGGCCTTGGACGCTTTACAGGAGGTTTACCCTTTAGAAAATTCTTTTTGTCCCTCCGAAAGGCATGATCATCACGTAGAAACTTCTTGTGGTTGTCGAACCATGATATCTTCTTACTCTTTGGAAGATAAAATGCCTCAGACTCATCCATGCAGTACGGGCACGCTAGTCTTCCAGCTGTCGACCACCCAGATAACATAGCATATGCTGGAAAGTCGCTGATGGTCCATAAAACAGCAGCCCGTAACGTGAAGTTCTCCTTTCGGTACATGTCGTACGTCTCTACTCCCAAATGCCACAAATATAACAACTCTTTAATCAACGGCTGAAGGTAGACATCTAGTTTATCCTTCGGGTTGCGAGGACCAGGCACCAACACAGTGAGAAATATGTGTTGAGGCTTCATGCACAACCAAGGGGGTAGATTGTACGGAGTCAACAAAATAGGCCACAAAGAATACTTCTTCCCGTGCATACCGAATGGAGCAAATCCGTCTGTGCACAAACCAAGTCTCACATTTCGCTTCTCACTCGCAAAATCTGGGAACTCTCTATTAAGATGTCTCCACGCATTAGAGTCTGCAGGATGACGCATCTCTCCGAAATTCTGATCAGAACACTCCTCAGCATGCCATGTCATGTCTTTTGCAGTGGCACGCGACTGATATAACCTCTCTAGATGAGGAGTGATGGGAAGATAATACATCGACTTGAAAGCTGTCTTCTTCCTACGATCAGAGGGTTTGAACCTAGGGTGCCGGCACATCCTGCACTGATTAATGCTCTCATCGTCGCCCCAAAACAGCATGTAACCATTGGTACAACAATCAATCTTCTCAAACGGTAAACCCATATCCTTCAACAGCCTCTTACTTTGATAGAAATTTTCTGGCGCTGTGTTCTCTTTGGGTAGGGCCCGTTTAAACAACTTGGTGAATTGATTGAAGACTTTCTGACTCACTTTGCCTTCAGTTTTGATGGACAACATCTGAGCGTTGAATGACAACTGAGTCTCATTATCACAACCAGGAAACAATTTTTGATCGACAGATTTGAGCATCTCAAAAAATTTCTTTGAACGTGGATTTGGTTCCTCCTCCATGGCTGTGTGGTGAACACCCAAACCAGACTCATCAATCATCGTATGATACCTTTGGAATTCATCTAGCTCATCCAATGGTGTAGACGGGTCGTAGCTCGAACTACCAATCTCAAATCTCTCACCTCCACAACTACTCAACTGATCATAGAAGGCAATCACTGTTTCCAAATTATAATTCCACCTGTCTTCGCCATGTCTTGTCCAATTATAATAAAATGGAGCAAAACCGAACCTCACAAGATGAGTTTTAACCTCATCTATGCTCAAAAATCTTTTGTTACTGCACTTTCTGCCTGAACAAGGACATCTAATCCGACCACAACTATCCATGCAATTTGGTTTACTACAGGCAAACTTAATAAACTCATCAAGTTTCAGGCAAAATTCATAATTCATATTTCCTTGTATCAAACGAGGCATTTCATACATCCAACGACGATCAGGGAGTTCCATCTGATAGAAATTAAAAATGAATCACATATAAATTATTAAAAAATTCGGCAGAGTTTCGACTATAAACAAACATATCCAATTTTTTTTTAAAAAAAATCAACTATAATCAATTACAATAATTATTCACATTATAAATTCTAAAATTTAATGTGTCACATGAAGAACACTTATAAAACATATAATACACAAAATTTAAAATTAAACGATAAAATTGTAAAAACGTACGGTGAATTAGAAGCAACGAGCACAATATAGTAGTAGACTTCCACAATTGCCACGAACACGTTGAAGCAATGCTCGTTTGAATTTGAGAAATTTTTTTAGGTGTGAGTGGGGTTTTTTCACCGAAAAAACTGAAGGAAAGAGAAGCTGATTCTGTTCCATAATCGCATTTTAGCGACCGCCATATTATGTGTAGCGACCGCCTTAAGCTGTCACAAAATTATATAATTAAATGGAGCCAACTACCCTAACTGGATACTACTTTAGCGACCGCATTCGCGGTCGCAAAATTAATATTTTATTTTTGCGACCGCCAGAAAGCGGTCGCTAATTTTAAAAAACAAACCGGTTCTTCTTTTCCGGGTTACCAGTTACGGGTTTAAAATTTAGCGACCACATTTCTGATTGCGACCGCCCGTATGCGGTCGCAATGTATTTTACTAATACTTTTGCGACCGCATGTGGCGGTCGGAAATTTTTTAAATGATTTAGCGACCGCTTGGCGGTCGCAAATATTCCAAAATTTACCAAAGCACCTCGGCGGTCGCAAATACGGTCGCTAAAATGAATATTTGCGACCGCTTTATGGGCGGTCGCTAAAAAGCGGTCTCTAAAACCCGTTTTTTTTGTAGTGTCATTAAAGCTTCAAACCTTGTGGAGCGATTTTGATAATCTCAAAATGAATGATTGTGAATCTGTTCGAGATTTCTCTTCACGAGTCATAGAAATTGTGAATCAAATAAAAAGTTGTGGAGATACAATTCCGGATAAACGAGTGGTAGAGAAGATGTTACGCTGTCTCCCTCCCAAGTTTGATCATGCCGCTGCTGCAATTGAAGAATCAAAAGATTTGTCCAAATTAACAATATATGAGTTGACTGGATCACAAGATGATCGAAAGAGCACCTCCGGATACATTTTTTGCCTTGGGACAAATATCATTTCATGGAGTTCAAGAAAGCAAAAGTCAGTTGCATTATCTTCTGCTGAAGCCGAATATGTTGAAGCCTCAGATGCTGCATGTGAAGCTCTTTGGCTTAAGAGAATTTTAAAGGATTTAGAGTTTGAGCAAAAGGAACCAACCACAATATACTGTGATAATATGTCTGCAATTGCAATAACAAAAAATCTAGTTTTTCATGCAAGGTCCAAACACATTGAGCTTCGTCATTACTTCATCCGGGAATTAGTTAATCAAGGAGAAATTTGTTTGTAGTTCATCAGCACCAATGATCAACCAGCTGATTTTCTGACAAAGGCGGTTACAACCGAGAAGTTTGATAAATTCAAGAAACAGCTCAAGATTACAAATTAAGGAGGGGTGTTGAAAGTATTTAATTTGTAATCTTATCCAGAAGGTACATGAACTTAGAAGATGCATGAATCTAAGTATTGGAATATGGAGTCAAAGTCTTGAAGAGTCAAGTTATTAATTAGTTTCTATGAATTCTACACTATATATAGTGGTATCTTTTGTAATTCATGCATCAAGAATTTTAGTAATCAATATCTAAAGAAAATCAGAGTGAGCAGTAGCTACTCAATTAAATTTCAGCACTATTTCAATTTTTGCCAAATCCAATTTAGCTTCCGCACCTAACAAATGCCGCCGTTGCGGCCGGTGCTACGGAGCAGGGGCGTCGTCTCACGCCGTTGGTCTAAACGGGGCGCCCCTCCGTCACGCGTCCGACGAGCCGCTTCAGGGGCCGCCGTCGTTCGCGAGGATGATGGAACGCCGTCACGCATTGCCGTTTGTGGTGGCGTCGCGGTTCAGAGGGCCTCGTCGGTGATATGCGCGTAAACGCCGCGTTGCGATGGTATATGAACAAAACATGTGGGTTTTGTTGCAGTATATGAGTAGAAGACGAAAACTGATTCTGGATTTTGAAAAAAAATTTGATTTCTGGATTTCATTTTCGAAATGAAGTTTGATTCCCAGAAAGTTTGGTTCCAAAATTTTCAGAACAGGGGGTTTGATTCCCAGAAAGTTTGGTTTGGTTCGAAGTTTGATTCCCAGAACAGGGGTTTTCGTAAAAAATTTCAGAAATAGGTTTTCAGAATTTTCGAAAAATTGATTCAAAGAAAAATCCGTTTTCAGAAGAAAAAAAATCCTGAGTTTTTGATTGAAGACAATCAATTTGTGTAGGGTTTTATTCACACAGTATTCTGGAATGGGTTTTGTTATGCAGATTAAATACATAAGCATGACAGATAGGTTCCATTGAATAGAGAAACATACATACTGATCATGATATAAAAAGAAAGAGATTCACATGAAGCAAAAACAGTACGTATATACAAGCATATTCAGGAGTATATGTACAAACATATTGGGCATGGAAAAATCACATACCCAGAATCAAAATATCCAGCCAGAATCAAAATATGGATATATCAGATTGTATACGCAGGATACCGATTTCTTAAACATGCATTTAATATTTTTTTCAGATGAATTTAAATACGAAAACTTACGGTTTCAGCAAAAATAGATATAAAAATTAATCCTGATCCGTTCCAGAAAATCGTGAGCAATCCTCTCGTAAATCCTATTCCTCGGATGGCTAGAACTCGTGCTGATAACGTGTTGTAATCGAGCAAAGCGATAAAGCCATAAATAAATAACAAGGTATTGATTACCCAGTTCGTCACAACGTGACTACGTCTGGGGGCGACCAAGCCAGGAGATGTATAATAATATGACTGCGTATGTTTCTGTGTACAGGGATTTAGAATACAAGAGTTAGAGATACATGATATAGTAAAGTATCCTAACCCTAACCCTAACCCTAACCCCATAGGCCTAAAGCCCACTGGGCTAGATACAATATTATGTCCATAAATATATAATATATATTATAACAATAATAATTTCATTCTCTCTTGTTCAATTCGGTAGTCAATTAAGATCGATTAATGGCTGCAATTAGTAGCAGCATTACACTGCAGTTGCCGGAGAGGGATAATGTGAAAGTGTACGCCGTCGTCTTCAACAGTCGTCAGAATATCACGACCTGGAGCATCCCTTTGTACTTGGGCCACACTATCTTTACAACGGTGACAAAGCACCCGATGTCATCAGACGGTGGATCGAAGGCGTCTACACGGACTTCGGAAATACTATTGGGTTCCGGCACGTGGGCATGGAAGTGGAGATCGATTTCGTAGACGCCCGTGCGAGGAAGCTGCAATTCTGCGTGGGAATCCGGTGCCTGGTGATCCAGCTAGCTGGAGGAAAATCAGCCTTGTCCTCCCTCCCTCCTCCAATTCATGCACGACCAACACAAATTTGCTTTCGTGTGCAGCCTGCAGGTTGCACTCAAGATGAGGCCGTTGATGGTTATCATCGACTTGTGGAACTATACAGAACCCATCTTCAAGAAGTGTGGCACAATGAATTCGTTTCGGCCGGCTAATGAGGGGGTGGTGGACCTTGACTGGGGTGGCCCTAATGCCTACCAGCTCTCACCACCGCAGGTGCACTACGCTTGCATGGACGCTTTTCTCAATATTCATATCGCAAAGTGCCTCTGAAACATATCTTAATTGATCCTCCAATTCACTTACTTTTTCTATTTGAATCGATCTATAATTCTTGGACGAACAAAATTCTAGCATGCATGTATATATGGATCTTGCAGCCAACTCTTCTTGATTTCTTTAACTGATCAAGGGTACATATATTCGTATCGATGGATTCTTCAATGCTTTATATGTTTCAATTGTTATTAGCATTCTCCCTATTGTTTCTGATATTCTCTAATATTAGAAAAATGGATAAATTA
The DNA here is from genome assembly GCA_026898435.1 of Prunella vulgaris. Classification (NCBI taxonomy): domain Eukaryota; kingdom Viridiplantae; phylum Streptophyta; class Magnoliopsida; order Lamiales; family Lamiaceae; genus Prunella; species Prunella vulgaris. Next base: position 98,902 of record JAPKLY010000593.1, read on the forward strand.
AAAAATAGGTTTTTAGATGTGGCATAAGGCAATAATTTAGGAAGATGATTTTAAAAATGAAGAATGGTAATTAAATTGAGTAATAATTACTTTTTTAGTGCGATAAAAGTCGTGTGTACATCTTTTATTCTCTTAACTACTATAATTACAATATATTTACCTTTGTTCTCATTCTAACGAGAAATCTTCAAACTAAGCATTACCTAAATGGATTCTATCAGCTGAATATATGTACATATTAGTTGGATTTGTCAAGGAAAACTGTACTAAGAATTAAAGATTGAGAGAAGAATAGGCAACGACTGAAACATGTACAAGAAATTTCGTTAAAAGCTAGAAATCAAGAAAAACTAGAGATTTGTCAAAGAAACCATTCTCATGAAAGAAAGAGAGAAAATAGCAAATCACTAGCGAAATATTAATATTTCAACCTTATTCATGTACTTAAAATATAGAGATACCAATTTTCGCTGAAATATGACGCTGGTTTTATAGAAAATGTGTATGTTAATATAACAGAAACATGACACTTGCGTTAAATTGAATCAGAATAAATGTAGTGAACAACAAAAAGAGTAGTGAGAGAGTTAATTAAGATAGAAACAATTGAAGCACAAAACATTGAAGAATCCATCTATATCTATATATGTATACTTCAATTAAAGATGCGGTACTAAAGATTCAAAGAAAAAGTAATGATTGATATATACATCAATTTCAGAATTAAGACGCATACATCAAAAAAAGAATTGATATGCAGAAGTGCATTCAATTAAGATTCCAGATGCACTTTGCGATATGAATATTGAGGAAAGCGTCGATGCAAGAATAGTGCACCTGCGCTGGTGAGAGCTGGTAGGCATTAGGGCCACCCCAGTCAACGTGCACCCTCCCCTGATCACCACCCGGCCGAAACGTAGTCATTATGCCCCACTTCTTGAAGATGGGCTCTATATATCTCGACAAGTCCAGGATCACCATCATCGTGCTTTCATAAGCAGAAATGCCAACGGCCATTTCCAACGGCCTTATCTTGAGTGGAGCCTGCGTGCACACGAAAGCAAATTTTTTATTGTCGTGCATGAATTGGATGAGGGAGGGAGGGCAAGGCTGATTTTCCTCCAGCTGGACCACCAGGCACCGGTTTCCCACGCAGAATTGCACCGTCCTCACACGGGTGGCCAGGAAGTCGATCTCCACTTCCATGCCCACGATCCGTCGGAGCTCACTACCGAAGTCGGCGTAGACGCCTTCGATCCACCGTGTGATGACATCAGGGTGCTTTGTGACGGTGGTCAAGATAGTGTGGTCCAAGTTCAAAGGCTTGTCCCAGATCCTGATATTCGAATGACCACCGTTGATGACGACGGCGTACACTTGCATATTATCCCTCTCCGGCAACTGCAGTGTAATGCTGCTAGTAATTTCCGCCATTAACCGATCTTAATTGACTACTCAAGAAAATAGAAAGAAATTATAAGGTCTTGGAGGAGGCTTAATTTGTTGGAAGGGAACGATCCATATATGCGTGGAATATGTAAACATACATATATATATGTGAGTGAATAAGAGCGGTTTCTTAGAATGATAAACAATTAGGCTTTTTTTCCTTTCATTTTTCCGCTTTTAATTATATATTATTTTGTTATTCTATTTTCTTCTTTAATTTCCTTCAGCTGCAACTGTTTTTGTACTTGTGATTTTCTCAAAATACAAAGAATTTATTTCATTTCAAATTGATTTTTTTAACAATATTAAACATATAGAATAGGTGTGTATGGTATTATTGGTGTATCATTTATATTTTTGGAGATTTTATTTTCACTTAAAATGTGGTTGCTTTCATTTTAAAGTTTAGTTGCCTTCACCTGCAATATTCTATGAAAACAACTGATACTATTTAACATATAGTTGAATTTCAATGTGTACCTACACATTACATACAAGATTATACATATAAATAGACAAATAAGGGCATTATATTGAAAAAGAAAAAGAAAAAAGAAAGTGAAACCCACGACCCGGGTAACAGAAGTGTCAAGGAATGATTGGATGGACCTCATTAAAAACCTCGCCGTAAACCACCCTTGTGGACAAACCGGATTGAGGGAAAAAGAGTGCAACCATCCAATCATGCTTCCATGAGAAAGACTCAAAATACAAAGCCAGAAAAAATCCTAAAATTATCCCAACGTACAAATCCAAACACGGCTAAGTTCTAAAGAATTCCGTATTCATATCATCATAAAGAAAATCAGAAATAAAATCTGGGGCCTAGTCAACCCCTCGTTTGATCGTTTCCAAGCCCTTGAGTATTCCAGGACAACACAATCATCGATCCAAAGTCGAGTCGTGCTTCAGCGGCTCTGAAAACATATCATCCTCTGATTAGTATGAAAATTGCTCGAAATTTGGTGTTTTATTTGCTCATTTTTTTTAGAATTTTTACAATTATTTACACTTATTTGGATGATTTGTGCTTAATTGGAAATTAGTCTGTAAGAAACAAATTTATAGAATTGAGATAAATTTATGAATTATCGAAGAAAGAAATGGGCCCAAGTTTATTTGAAAGCCCAACTTCTTATTTTTCATTGTCAAAGCCCAAAACTTATTTAAAAATAATTAAGAATTTTATGTCATGATTAATTGGTTTTTAAAAATTCAACGTCATTTATCCAACAAAGAACAAATTGAATGAAAATAGATTTATAATTTTACACGGAGACTTGTTCATACAGTCATAAGGTTTTACTCCCTCCGTCTCATAGGAATTTACACACTTTCCTTATTTGGACGTCCCACACTGATGTGGCCACATTATCACTTAATTATTTGAAGGCCCATGATCGAGTGTTCAAGCCCAAGAAGTAACGTGCTTGTTATTTATTTTCGTAGTAGCCTTTTAGTTAGGCCCATATCCTACTTATGTTATTTGGCCTTTGTCTTGATATTTATTTAATTTCCAAGAACATTATTAGGGTTGTTGAATTTTGAGTATTAAATGAAATTGTGACGACACCTAGTATACGTAGTATCATGGTGTTCAATCTTCGTGTTCTAGCTTCCACTACGTCAGTTGGTATCCAGAGACCGGGGACGATGCCTCCACGCCGCCAACCTCCCTTCGACCCTGTGGCTCAGGCGGATGCCCAACGTGACGCAGCCATGACTGAGTTGCAGTGTCAATTGACCATTTTGACCACTAGAATGGAAGATCTCCACCTCCAGGTAACCACTGGCTTACCAGCTGTTCACGACCCTCCTCCGCCGAGTGTTCGTCCGCCTGGTCATGGTTGGCGTGGCAGTCTGCCGCCCCAACCATATGCCCCTGATGTTGCTCTGTCTGATGAGGAAGACACTTTCTCTAATGTGAACCCCTTCGCACCACTGCCCCGTTCCCCTCGTACCCATCCGTTCGTGGTGGATCGGAGTTGGGAGTCCGGTTTCAAACTCGAGATCCCTGAGTTTTCTAGTTCGATTGACCAGTGTGAGTTTTTGGATTGGGTCACTGTCGTTGAAGACATCTTGGATTTTAAAGAGGTCCCAGACGACAAATGCGTCGCCCTCATCGCCACAGGATTTCGCGACCGCGCCGCATCCTGGTGGATGCAGTTGAAACAGGCCCGTCTCCAGCAACGAAAGCCCAAAATTACGGCCTGAGCTAAATTCTGAAAACACCTTGAGAGTGATTTCCTCCCCTTCAATCATGAGTCCACTCTAATTCAATAGTTCATCGCCTTGTCACAGGGGACATCCATAGTCGATGCCTATACCCATGACTTCTATCGGTTTCAATAACGTTTGGAACTACCGAATTCACCTTCTCACCTAGTGGCGTGGTATATTGGCGGCCTTAATCATCCGATTCGGGAGACGCTGCTCCTATTCTCACCGGGGTCAGTCGCAGAGGTGCACCATCGCGCCGTTGTGGTGGAGCAACAGATCGCCCGGCGTGCGCCATCAGAGTGGTCATCGTCCTACCGCTTCGCCGGTTCGCACTCCGCCCAGAAGCATTCCCTCAGCGGCCGAGTCTCCAGCGCGCACCCTACACCAGCGCATTTGCGCCCTAATTCAGGCGTCTGTGTGAGCGGCCCATATGCTTCTTCCCGTGGGCGTCCTGGGCCTGTTTCCATACAAACATCGTTGGGCATTAATGAATTTTCCCAGCCCACTCAACCATCTTCTGTGAGTCAGAGGTCACCTTCTTCACCAGTCCGTTGTTTCGCTTGTGGCAAAGTGTGTCATCACCGAGCAGCCTGTCCATATACGCGTCGTAGTGCACTTATCATGGACGAGTGGGAAACGTCTAATTTTGAGCAGCCTCCGATTTTTTATGAGGAACTGGAACCTTCATAGCCCGAGGAGCAGGTTTTTGGGGATGTTGGCCCTTTACTTGTGATTCATCGTTCCTTTTTAGCCCTGAAAGGTACTGCTGACTCTGAGTTACATCTTAATCATATTTTTTAGTCTACGTGCACTATTGGGGGTAAAGTTTGTCGATATATAGTGGATTCGGGTTATTGTGAGAATGTTTTTTCTGCTGATGCTGTGACTAAATTGAATTTGTCGATATATAGTGGATTCAGGTGCTTTGTCATTTGTTGTTGGGTCGTCCGTGGCAATTTGACCATTTTGTTGTGCATGATGGTCGCTTGAATACATATAGCTTTTTGTTTGAGGGATCCCATATTGTGTTGCATTCTATTTCGCCTAGTCTATCTGTTCAGGTAGAGTCGTTGTTACTTTCTCGAGTTGCATTTATGGCCGAGGTCCCCTCGGCCCCATTTATGGTTTTACTTGTAGAGAGGGACTCTCCTTCTGTGATGACCCCAGTGCATCCACGTATTCAGATTTTACTGGATGAGTTTGCCGATGTATTCCCTGCCGAGTTACCTCCAGGCTTACCACCTTTACGTGACATACAGCACCACATTGACCTTGTTCCAGGTGCTTCGCTTCCGAACAGGCCTCACTACCGTATGAGCCTGATTGAGCATGAGGAGTTGAGACTACAGGTGGAGGAGTTGTTGTCTCGTGGGGGTGTGCGTCAGAGCATAAGTCCTTGTGTTGTCCCTGTTTTGCTTATTCCCAAGAAGGATACTTCTTGGAGGATGTGTGTTGATAGTCGGGCTATCAACAAGATTACTGTGCGTTATCATTTTCCCATTCCACGATTGGATGACTTATTGGATCAGTTGTGTGGTGCTGCTATCTTCAGTAAGTTGGATCTTCGTAGTGGGTACCATCAGATTCGTATTCATCCTGGGGACGAGTGGAAGACTGCCTTGAAGACCCGTGAAGGCTTGTTTGAGTGGCTGGTGATGCCTTTTGGTCTTTCTAATGCGCCGAGCACTTTTATGCGCATTATGAACCAGACCTTGCGACCGTTGATTGGATCATGTGTAGTGGTGTATTTTGATGACATATTAGTGTTCAGTCGTTCCCTCGATGCGCATATTGATCATCTCCGAGCTGTATTATCTATTTTACGTGAGGAGAAGTTCTTTGCTTCCCCACACAAGTGTGTCTTTGGAGTGGATTCAGTTTTATTCTTGGGGTATGTGATTTCATCTGACGGTATTCACGTGGATGACTCGAAGATTGCTGCTATTCGGGATTGGCCACCTCCCACTACTGTGACTAAGGCACGTAGTTTTTATTCAGTTTGATTACGGCCCCGTTGACTGATTGTATTGGGGTCCAAGCCATTTGTGTGGACCCCTCAGTTAGACACGACTTTCCGTCTTATCAAGGAGCGTCTAGTGTTGGCCCCTATTCTACTTCTTCCAGACTTTGACCAGCCCTTTGAGCTTTCATGCGATGCCTCGAAGGCTGGGATTGGTGCAGTTTTAAGTCAGGGGAGTCGCCCTATTGCCTTTTTTAGCGAAAAACTTTTGGGACCTCAGAGTCGTTTCATCACTTATGATGTGGAGTTTTATGCGGTGGTCTGTGCACTTCGTCACTGGTGACATTATTTGTTTCATCGAGAGTTTATTTTATACTCAGATCACGAGGCCCTGCGTCACTTGGCATCACAGGACATTCTGTCAGCCCGTCATGCTTCATGGGTGGCTTTTCTGCAGTAGTTCACTTTTGTCTTGAAGCATAGATCGGGGACTTCTAATCATGTGGTTGATGCTCTAAGTCGTCGGTCCTTAGTGGTGTCGGATTTACGGGTTTTTGTTCCAGGTTTGGAGTTGTTGAGTGAGGCATATGGTGATGATCGTTTCTTCGCTCGTATCTTATCGAGCATTTCTGCTGGTGTTCGTTATGATTTTGTGTTGGTTGATTGGTTTCTCTTCAAAGGCACTCGCCTTTGTATTCCCGATACAAGTCTCCGTTTGTGCCTTTTTGCGGAGTTACATGGTGCGGGTCATGTGGGCAGGGACAAGTCTATTGAGTTGGTCGCACGATCGTACTTTTGGCCAACCCTTCGACGGGACGTGTCTCATTTTGTATCTCGTTGTCGCATTTGCCAGGTGTCCATGGGCACGGCCTCTAATGCTGGCCTGTACCGCCCCTTACCGATTCCTACTGCTCTGTGGGTGGCGATCAGTATGGATTTTGTCTTGGGTTTACCTCGTACCCATCACGAGCATGATTCGATATTTGTGGTGGTGGATCGTTTCTCTAAAATGGTCCATTTTATTCCATGTCGTATGACTGCGGATGCTTTGAAGGTGGCCACACTGTTCTTTCGAGAGGTATATCATTTACATGGTCTTCCCTCTTCTATTGTCTCTGATCGTGATTCCAGGTTTCTCAGTTTCTTCTGGCGGAGTTTATGGCGTTTGGCTAATACGCGTCTGGATTTCAGCAGTGCTTATCACCCTCAGACAGATGGTCAGACGGAGGTGGTGAATAGGTCGTTGGGCAACTTACTTCGTTGCCTTGTGGGGGAGAACTTGCCTACTTGGGATATTCAGTTGAGTCAGGCTGAGTTCGCTCATAACTTGGCGGTGAATCGGAGCACGGGCTTTGCTCCTTTTCAGATTGTGTTTGCTATTGTTCCTCGTGGTCCGTCTGACTTGATGGCTTTACCTTCGCCTATCTGTGCTGATGTTCGTGCTGTGGATATGATTGAGGCTCTTTGGGCCACTCATCGGGCTACGTATGACCAGTTAGTGACCTCGACTGCTACTTATAAGGGAGATGCGGACCGTTCGCGCTGTGTGTTAGAGTTTGAGCCCGGTGATTTTGTTTGGGCTGTGTTGACTCGTGATCGATATCCCGCCCATGAGTACAACAAACAGTCGGCAAGGAAAATTGGGACTTTGGAGGTTTTGGCAAAAATCAACCCCAATGCGTACTGCTTGAAGCTTCCTTCTCATATTCGCACTTTGGATGTCTTCAATGTGAAGCACTTGGTTCCTTACACGGGGGACAATGATGATTTGGAGGATCCTATGTTTGGTTCGAGGGCGAACCTTCTTTTGGTGGGGGAGAATGATGTGGCCACATTATCGCTTAATTATTTGGAGGCCCATGATCGAGTGTTCAAGCCAAGAAGTAACGTGCTTGTTATTTATTTTCGTAGTTGCCTTTTAGTTAGGCCCATATCCTACTTATGTTATTGAGCCTTTGCTTTATATTTATTTCATTTCCAAAAACATTATTAGGGTTGTTGAATTTTGAGTATTGAATGAAATTGTGAAGACACCAAGTATACGTAGTATCATGGTGTTCGTTCTTCGTGTTCTAGCTTTCGCTATGTCACACACAAATTTGCACACTATAAAAAAAGGAAACATTAATTTACGTGCACACTCACAAACCTATACACATATTTACCCATATGCCATTATTTTATATATAAAACATAGTTTCCTTAAAAAATGTGACGGAGGGAGTATTTCAGAATGGAACATATTTGATTGGATATAAAATTATTTATATACATCAGGATCATACAATTTGAAAAAAATAAAAACACATTTGTTTAGAAACGAGGATATATATGATGAGCGCAAAAAATGCATAACCACAAATAATAAAGGGTACAATGCATCTAATATCCGAAAACAATCCAGGGAATAAACACCCAAATAAAACACCCTCAGCTCCTCTCACAGATGAATTACGATTCGATACAAAGACTCGATTTAATTAAGCAGGAGGTGATTTTAGTCAAAAGAAATTTCAACGTGCACAACTGACTGCATGTATGTGCATTTGACGGTTTTCAAATTATAATTAACTACTTAATCAAAGTTCGTTTAAAATTAAATGTGTAAAACAACAACATAATTTGAGGCTTGGTGTCTACTAATTACCAGCCTTCTGTCTCTCTCTCTCTCTCCAAATAATTTTCCGCATATAGGAATTCCCTTGTGTTAGAGAAATAAAATAATTCACTGTAAGCAACCATTTACTCTAAAGATATACCAACGTCACAGGATCCATACGTACATGCATGCTAGAAATTCGTCCAAACGCTAAGAAAGAATAAAAGATTGAAAGAAAAGAAAGGAATTAAGCATCGGAATATCAAGATCACAAGATCCAAGATTAATGACTCAACCATGCATCCATACACGCAAAAGAAATATGAAGATGCATGCGTAGGCTAGGAGTCAGCGGTAATCAACCCACCTTCCGATTTGAAGATTGAGAAAAGCGTCAACACACGCATACTGCACTTGCGCATACGACAGCTTCAAAGGGGTGCCCCAGTCGGTGTGATCCACCTCCGGCATTTTCACGTCCACCCCCAACGCACTCAAAGCCAGCTCCCCCTGCTCCGCGTATCTCAGCTCCTCCCGCTGGTACCGGTCAGCCGCAACCTCGCCCAAATCCATGGTCTGCACCAGGGGGTCGACGGAGAAGTGGTGTGCCATCATATTCATCTTGGTTCTTATGTCGACGCCAAAGAAGACGTTGTTCTGGAAGCAAAGGAAGTGGTGGAGGGAGGTGGGGCAGCAGTGCTTCGGATTGCGGACCTGGATGACGAGGCAGCGGCTGCCCACGCAGAACTGCAGAGTACCGATGGTGGAGCTGTAGTCTTCGCCGGCGAAGAGCTCAGCTTCGAAGCCCACGAATCGTCTCGTACTAGTGTCGTCGCGCTTCACGTCGTTGATCCACTCCGTCACCGCTTTGAGCGAGTCTGTGACGGTGGTCAAGATGGTTTTGCCCAAGAAACTAACTTCATACAGATGCTCGATTGCGTCATGTATATCGTAGAGCGCTTTGATGCTACTTGCTTCCGGCGCCATTCTTTAGCTGATCGATGAAACCTCTGATTTTCGTGTGAGTCGGTTATATCACACAGAAACGACGGTTTCTGGAGTATGAGCAAGGATGAAACTTGGGCCCTTATTTTTATATATTTAGATAGTGTGTGAGAGAGAGACGGAGAGAGGGGTTTCGGAATTGGATAATCATGTGAAGGTCCACCGTGTCTTTATTTTCCAAATTTTATTTATTTTCAGATTTTCTATTAATTAATTCCCTATTTTATAAAAAAAAATATTAACTTAATTAATTAGGTTTAGAGACCGATCATTAACTTATTTATTTTAACCAATATTGTATTAAAGTCTTAATAGGCCTGCAAAATTAATGTCTAATATGTGCCCATGAGATTGTCGACCACTACAAAAAAGACAGAATTTAGCGACCGAATTTTACTGACTGATTAGCGACCGATGTTGACTAATGGTCAAACCCTAAATTTTCCGACGGAATACCGACCGAAAAAGCGGTCGGTAGAATAAAAATAAACTACCGACCGCCAAATCGGTTGGTAATATTGTCAGTCAATAATAGTCAACAATATTACCGACCGATTAGGCGGTCGGTAATATATTTTTATATTACAGACCGCTTTTTCGGTCGCTAAAATTAAAAACCGAAAGCGGGTAGGTGGGCAATTATTGCCCGATTCAATTTTTATATTTAGCGACCGAAAAATCGGTCGGTAACATAAAAATGCGGTAGCTAAATTTCGAATATAGAACAGTCACTGCCCTCTTCTTTCCTTTTAATTCACGAAAATTTACCCCCAAACCTTAAAAAAATCTCTGAAATGTGAAGAAATATTATTTCAACGTGTTGGTTGCAATCGTTCGGGTCCATTGTCACATTGTGCTCGTTGCTTCAATTTGACCGTACGTTTTTACATTTTTACCGTTTAAGTTTAATATTATTTGCATGTTGTACATTAATTATTTATGGATATATCTATTTTTATTGTAGATTAATCCTAATTTAATTTGTTAGAATTTTGTAGTGTAATTGATGTATGATTATATATATTTGATTTTTTGTTTAAAAAAATCGGATATGCTTGTTTACAGTCGAAACTCTGGCGAATTTTTTTTATAATTCTAATGTGGTATAATTTTAATTTAAATCAGATGGAACTCCCTGATCTTCGTTGGATGTATGAAATGTCTCGTCTGATACAAGGAACGATCAACCCTGAATTTTACAAGAACATTCATAAGTTTACTAAGTTTGCCTCTCTTAATCCACACTGCATGGATATGTATGGCCAGATTAGATGTCCTTGTTCAAAAAAAAAAGTGCGGTAACAAGAGATTTTTGAGCATTGATGAGGTTCTAACTCATCTCGTGATGTCTGGTTTTACTCCATACTATTACAATTGGATCGTACATGGCGAAACCCGGTGGAATTATAATCTTGAAACAGTGGTTGCCTTCTATGATCAGTTTCGTAGTAGTGGAGGTGAGAGATTTGAGATTGGTGGTTCGAGCCGTGATTCACGTACTTCATGCTCTGAGACACCGGTGGATGAATTCCAAAGCTATCATACGATGATTGATGAGTTTGGTTTGGGTGGTCACCACATGGAAGAGGAACCAAATCCTCGTTCGCAGAGATTTTTTGAGATGCTTAAATCTGTCGATCAGAAGCTGTTTCCTGGTTGTGATACTGAGACACAATTATCATTCAATGCTCAGATGTTGTCCATCAAAACTGAAGGCAAAGTGAGTCAGAAAGTCTACAATCAATTTGCAAAGTTGTTCAAACGGGCCCTACCTAAAGAGAGCACAGCGCCAGAAAATTCCAATCAAAGTAAGAGGCTCTTGAAGGATATGGGTTTACCATTTGAGAAGATTGATTGTTGTACCAATGGTTGCATGCTATTTTGGGGCGACGACGAGAGCATCGATCAGTGCAGGATGTGCAACTACCCTAGGTTCAAACCCTTAGATCGTAGAAAGAAGACATCTTTCAATTCTATGTATTATCTTCCCATCACTCCTCATCTAGAGAGGTTGTATTAGTCGAGTGCCACTGGAAAAGACATGAGATGGCATGTTGAGGAGTGTTCTGATGAGAATTCCGGAGAGATGCGTCATCCTGCAGACTCTAATGCGTGGAGACATCTTGATAGAGAGTTTCTAGATTTTGCGAGTGAGAAGAGAAATGTGAGGCTTGGTCTGTGCACTGACGGATTTGCTCCATTCGGTATGCACGGGAAGAAGTATTCGTTGTGGCCTGTGTTACTGACTCCATACAATCTACCTCCTTGGTTGTGCATGAAGCCTCAACACATATTTCTCACTGTCTTGGTGCCTGGTCCTCAGAATCCTAAGCAAAACCTAGATGTCTACCTTCAGCCACTGATTAAAGAATTGTTATATTTGTGGCATAGGGGAGTAGAGACATATGACGTGTACAGGAAGGAGAACTTCACATTACGGGCTGTTGTTTTATGGACCATCAGCGACTTTCCAGCATATTCTATGTTGTCTGGGTGGTCGACAGCTGGAAAACAAGCTTGCCCGTACTGCATGGATGGATCTGATGCATTTTATCTTCCACTGAGTAAAAAGGTATCATGGTTCGATAACCATCGGAAGTTTCTATGTAATGATCATAAATTCTGGAAGGACAAAGTGCACTTTCTAAAGGGGAATGATGTAAGGCGTCCAACGCCACGAGTTCGAATAGGTATATAAATATTGTTTATATTTTAATCACTACTTACTTATGAAAATAGTTTTATCAATTTAGTTTAACCATACACACTTTATTTCAGGTGATTCGTTGTTGAGAGAGGTTACAGTAACTGGCTTATGGAAAACGACTGAGGAGGGTTGGATGAAACACAATAAAGAGATTCGTGGAGGTTGGAAGAAGAGAAGCATATTTTGGGACTTGCCTTATTGGAGTAAATTATTGATTAGACACAACTTGGATGTGATGCATATACAGAAGAATGTGTTTGATAACTTGTTCTACACGATCCTTAATACAGAAGGCAGGACCAAAGACACTGCAAAATCCAGAGAAGAGTTAAGTGAGTTCTATTCTCGTCCTAGTCTCTCCAGTGGTCGACGAGCAGGTGAGTGGCTACAAGCAAGGTACCAAATTTCCAGAGTAGATAAGAAAAAAATATTTCAATGGGTGAAGGATTTGCACTTTTCGGATAATTAAGTGTCGAACAAGGGTCGGTCGTTTGAGCCAGAAACAGGGAAGGTCACTACGATGAAGAGTCATGACTGTCATGTTTTTATGGAGTGGTTGCTACCAATTGCCTTTCAGTACGCACTTCCAAAGGATATGTGGAGTGTGATCACGGAATTAATTCTATTTTTCAGAGACTTAACTTCCTCAATGATTACAGTGGACGACATGCAGCGTTTGGATAGAGACATCTCTGTTATACTGTGCAAGTTAGAACAGTTTTTTCCACCCAGTTTCTTTGACTCGATGGAGCACTTACCTGTTCATTTACCGTATGAAGCTTTACACGGTGGTCCAGTGCAGTATAGGTGGATGTACCCTTTCGAGAGGTATGTATTATTATTCTAAAGTTTTTTGTTAATTATATTAAATATTGATCAATTGAATGTTTTTGTATTTAGGTATCTGCACAACTTGAAACGTAATATTGGAAATACACCACACATTGAAGCATACATTGTTAATGCATATCTCACTGAAGAGGTTGGAACATTTTGTTCTTATTATTTCGGCGATCAAGTTCAAACCAGGATAAAAAATGAGCCACGCAACTACGATGGCCGGGGAGAAGAACATCCTCTTCGTGAGTTCGATGGTATGTTGTATGTATTCTTACATGCTGGTCGACCACTGGGTAAACGGACCCAACGGTATTTTCAAAGCGACTAGGAAGAAGAGACGATACATTCGTACGTCTTGATGAATACGCTCGAGGTTCAACCATACATAGAGTGAGTAATTTATTATTTTTACAAATATATTGTAAATATGTTATTGTTGTTATACGAATATTTGTTATATGTAGGATATTTTGTGAGCAAACTCGTCAACAAGAACTAGACATCACAGAAGCAGAGGTTTATGAAGCAGTTTGCCAGAAATTCATATATTGGTTCCAAAAAATGGTATGTAACACTATTTCATATTAGAAAATGTGTATTTCAATAATGTTCTAAAATTTTAATATGTATAGGGACTAAACAATCAGCTTCACAATCCACATCTTGAAGCTTTGAGCAAAAGACCACTTCGACAAGTGACATGTTATAATGGGTACTATTCAAATGGTTATAAATTTCAGACAGCTGCGTATGCTTCAGTAAAAACCACTTCAAACAGTGGTGTTTGTGTTACCAGTGAAAATTACAATGAAGCACCGATCGAGTACTATGGTGTGTTGCAAGAAGTCGTTGAAGTGGAATATCCAGGGTGGCCTTCGAGAAAAATTGTTATGTTCTTTTGTGAATGGTATGATCCAGGACAAGGAGGGAAAAGAGTCGATGCAAACTACAAGATTGTTGATATTATGATCAACAAAAATACTCAGCTGCATACGACCCATTCATCTTTGCATCACAAGCATCTCAGGTATATTATTGCTAGTATCCGGTTTCAGGCAAACCGAACTTAGTGTGTAAGGTCAAGGCAAGGTCGTTGGTGGAAATTCCTACTTCATCCAAAGGAGACACTGCACAATTTGAAGATCCATTCCAAACTGAAGTGCAACAGGCTCAAATAGTAGTTCTTGACGAATGTATCAATCTTTCTGTGGATTTAGTGGCTGAAAATCCCAATACGGTAATTGTTGACAACGAAGTGGATGGAGAAGAAGAGGTACCAAATGAAGAAGATGAGGTGGATGAAGAAGATGATGAGGATGAAGAAGATGATGAAGATGAAGAAAATGATGAAGATGAAGAAAATGATGACGATGATGAGGCAGATGAAAATGATGAAGATGATTAGTACTATTACTAGTTAATTTTTATTGATAATATAGTTAATTGATATAGTTAATTGATATTTGTGTTGATAGTGTAGTTGATATAGGTATATATGATTACTAGAATTAAATTTATAAAAATTTCTTTAGTTAGCGACCGCCAAAGCGGTCGCTATATATATGAATTTAATTAGCGACCGCCAAAGCGGTCGCTATATATATGAATTTAATAAACCGCCTTAAATACGCGGCAATAAATTTTGATTCTTTAATTAGCGACCGCTTTGGCGGTCGCTAATTAATAATTTTGACTAATAAACGGACTTTGTCGGTGGAAGACACGTGGCAAAAACGAAACTTAATTAGCGACAGCCTTGGAGGTCGCTAAATTTAAGAATCAGATTAAAAAAACCCAATCGACTTCAGAAACAAAACAGTCCAGAATTTTATAAAAAAAAAAACCCTTCCCCACTGCCGCCGCCGCCGTCCTTCCAGTCACCGCCGTTCGCCCGTCCAGCCGCTGCCGTCCGCCCGTCCATTTGTCCGTCCAGCCGCCGCCGCCATCTGGTGAAAGGTATATATATATGTTATTAGTTTTTATATATATTATATATATATTTATATATTAATTTTATATGTTATATTATATATATATATTGTATATTTTTCCCAGTTAAGAACAAGATTTTTCTCCTCACATCTAGCTAAGACTTTTGCCAAGTTTATTAAGCAGTCATCAAAAGAATTTCCAAAGACAGAGAAATCGTCCATGAAAACTTCATGAAAACGTTCAACCATGTCATTGAAAATACTTACCATACATCTTTGGAATGTTGCTGGGGCATTACATAATCCAAATGGCATTCTACGATATGCAAACGTTCCAAAAGGACATGTAAATGTTGTTTTTTCCTGATCTTCTAGTGCAATTGCAATTTGATTATACACTGAATATCCATCTAAGAAGCAATAAAATTCATGCCCAGCAATTCTTTCCAAAATTTGGTCCATAAAAGGTAAAGGAAAATGATCTTTTCTTGTCATTGAATTTAATTTTCTGTAGTCAATGCATACACGCCAACCTGTAATAGTCCTAGTTGGAATCAATTCATTTTTACCATTTTTTACTAAAGTTACTCCAGATTTCTTAGGCACAACTTGAGTAGGACTTACCCATTTACTATCAGAGATAGGATAGATAATATCATTGTCTAATAGCTTAATCACTTCATTTCTCACCACTTCTTTCATATTAGGGTTAAGTCTTCGTTGCATCTGCCTAGAGGGTTTAGCATTTTCCTCTAAATTAATATTATGACTGCAAATTAATGGGATAATTCCTTTTATATCTGATATAGACCACCCTATCGCATGCTTGTGAATCTTTAATACCTCTAATAATTTATGCTCTTGATCATAACTTAACTTAGAGGATATTATTACCGGATAACTATCATTAGCACCCAAACAAGCATATTTCAAATTTGATGGTAAAGGCTTCAACTCTAAAACTGGTGGTTGCTCGCTTGACGGGGTTGGAGCCTTTTCAGACTTTGATAATTGTTCAAATTTGGATTTCCATTCATTAAGCTTTGAAACTTGTGAAATCATAGGAATGGAATCAAACTTCGAACTGTTATCATTGACACAATCATTTATCAAATTTTCTAATGGATCAGAAAATGAGGTTATCAATTTTTCAAGAGTACATGTCTCAATTACATCAATTTCATTAGCCTCATCATTAATTTGTGGTTGCTTAGAAATGTTAAAAACATTTAACTCCAAAGTCATATTTCCAAAAGAAAGATTTAAAATACTATTTCTACAGTTTATTAAAGCATTAGAAGTTCCAAGAAATGGTCTTCCTAAAATGATTGGATGTTGAGATGATGGATTTTAGACTGGGCATGTGTCTAAAACAATAAATTCTACCGGAAAATAGAATTTATCAATTTGCACTAACACATCCTCTACTATACCTCTTGGAATTTTTATAGAACGATCTGCCAATTGAAGTATGACAGTAGTTTTCCTTAATTCTCCCAAATCCAGTTGTTTATACACAGAAAACGGTAAAAGGTTAACACTCGCACCAAGATCAAGAAGTGCATGTTCTACTTTTGTATTCCCAATAATACAAGATATTGTTGGACAACCTGGATCTTTGTATTTAGGAGGGGTTTCTTGTTGAAAAATTGAACTTACACTCTCTGTTAAAAATGCCTTATTTTGAACATTTAGTTTTCTCTTTACAGTACACAAATTTTTCAAAAATTTGGCATAAGATAGAATTTGCTTTATTGCATCTAGTAGTGGAATGTTAACTTTTACTTGTTTCAAAACCTCAAATATTTCAGAGTTTTGGTCCAATTTCCTAATTGGGTGTAATCTTTGAGGAAAAGGAACAGTGGATGATTTCTTAATAGGGTTTAAATTCTTATTTTCATCTTCTCCTTTATTTTTATCTTCATTATTCGGGGTCTGGGTTGACTCAACTTCCTGTTTCTTAAGGTTGATTGTTTTGTCAATTAGTTTTCCACTTCGTAAAGTGGTGACAAAATTAACATTTTCTGGTGCATTAGAGGAACTTTGACATTGCCCAGCAGGATTTTGTTGAGGTTGAGCAGGAAACTTTACTTTCTCAACTGTTCTTAAGGTATTAGTTAAAGTAGATAATGTACTTTTAATATCATTGATGGCTTGTGACGTTTGGTTGTTGATGGTTGTTTGTCCTTGCATAAAGGCTTGTAAAGTTTCTTCAAGGCTTTTTATATGTGGTTTATTATGTTGGGTGAAATTGGAGTTGGGGTTTTTCTGTGTGGGAAAAGGTTGTGATATACTTTCATTTTTCCACTTAAAGTTTGGATGATTTTTCCAATTTGGGTTGTATGTTTTAGAAAAAACTGATGGATATGAATTTTGAAAATTAGATAATGCATTTACTTGTTCATGACACATCTCTTTGAAAATAGGAATTTCTGGGCATTCATTAGTTACATGTCCATTAATGGCACAAATTTCACATATGTCATTATTTTGCACAAATTTTACTTCCTTAGGTTTCTTTAGTTGCAAACTTTCAACTTGTTTAGTTAAACTTTCAATTCTAGCATTTAGATCGTCTTCTTGACTTAAATTATATTTTCCTTTAGAATTTTCAAGCTTAGATCTAATTGAACCTTCAGAAGTCTTTTCATTATACCAAGATTGAGTTTTTTCAACTAGATGGTCTAAATACTCAAGTGCATCATCAGGATTTTTATCCAAAAATTCACCATTACACATCATTTCCACAAATTGTTTTGTTTCAGCGTTTAAACCTTCATAGAAGAAACTTACGGTTCTCCAAGTTTCAAAACCATGGTAAGGGCAAGCATTTAATAAATCCTTAAAACGTTCCCAACATTTAAAATATTGCTCATCACTCTTTTGGAAAAAATTCTTCATTTTAAAGCGTTCGTCTTATTAATCGGGAAGAATTTTTTCAAAAATTCAGTTTGAATATGTTGCCAAGATGTAATTGAGTTTGGTTTAAGAGAATTAAGCCAAGTTTTTGCTTTATCTTTAAGAGAAAAAGGAAATAACTTTAGCTTAATAGCTTCTTGAGTACACATTGGTTCATTAAATGTTGCACAAATTTCTTCAAATTCTTTTAAATGCAAGTAAGGATTTTCAGAGTCAAAACCATGATAATTAGGGAGCAATTGAATCATGCCATGTTTAAACCTAAAATTATCTGCATCTTGAGGGTACACCATGCATGATGGAACCGAATTTCGTTGGGGTTCAATAAATTCACGCATAGAACGCACATGCAAATTTTCATTATTGCGTCTTTCAAAATCATTTTGGTTTTGAACATTATCTCCATCAACACTTTCATTGTCGGCCATACTTGATGCAATATTCCTAAAATTAATGTTATAACCTCTTATTAAACAACCACTTATAATATCACGAGTCCAATTATGCATACAAATAAATATAATACAGTAAAGAGATAGAGAGAAGAACTCACAAACCTGTGAGGATAAACCTCACAACCGATGGATTTGTTCTCCGCAAAACCTCCCCGGCAACGGCGCCAAAAACTTGATAGCTCCTTGAGAGTTACGCACCCAAGTGTAGGTTGATTTCAAGTAATAAAATTTCTCGGGAGACCGAGTGTCGAACCACAGGGAGATTTGGAAGAAAATGATATTATCTAGTTGAGAGGTTTCAATAAAGTAACAAAATACTAGAGCCTCGGGATTCCACTTTAGATAAAAATACTAGAGTTATGATCTTGGTTATCTTTGATAACTCAATCAAAATCTAACAATCAAGTGATTTCAATCGGAAGATATAACTTTGAGCACATATAATACTTTTGAAAAGTACCTTTAGACCTTCGAATAAGTTTATAAAATCAATAGTTGATGTGTAAAACTAAGCATTTGTTGTGACAATAAGTCTACAACAAATCAAAGTAATGACACATCAAAACCTCTCTTAAAAACTCTTCAAATGACTAAAGGATTGAAACTTTGAAAATCTTTATTGAATAACCAAGAACATTACTAATACTTTACTAAAGCTTCATCCCTAACTCTAGTAAAATATTTAGCTACTCATACTAATACAATAAGAACTCATATTTCTAAGAGAGATACTAGACTAAGATAGAAGGATTACAAGGAAAATGGGATGCCTTCAAGGGTTGCTAAAGGGCTCTTTATATAGGCCTCCAAATAGTGAATTATGGAGACTTTAGGAACCAATTCACGTGACCTGTAAAGATCAGTAATTTAATTGCCCTTGCCATCTGAATTTCATCTTGACTTCTGAATGAAAGTTGTACACCGTTGGATTATCTTTCCAAGGGTTATAAGATCTCAAAAATCGGATCTCTATATTGTGAGTTATGACCAGAATAGTGAAGTTGGTAAAACTGGATTGTTTTTTTCTCCGCGTATTTATGGTGGTCTTTTGAAAAGCTGATATCTCAGCTTGCACAAAATCAACGCCTTTAATATTTTTAATGTGTCTTGATGAATTTCTTTGCTAACCAATGGCTTTGGTCTTGTGTAAATTGGACTTTTGTGTGAATTATGGTGAATTGTTTCCCAACATGTGCCCTGAGATGGCGGAATTCTGAAGCCCTTTCATTGATTGTCATTTTGACCATTGAATCCGAAACTTTTGACAATTGAGCCCTGAAGGCAAGTTGTAGAGCAACGAATTAGTGATCAAATACAACTAGAATTGGTTCAATTGGATTAGTGAAGCTCCAGATATTGTGGAAATACGAAAATGTGTTTTGAGTCCAAACATTGGACAGAAATGGAGTCTTCACTTTTGAGTACAAATACAATCCAAACTTGTAAAATTGGATCACTAAAATGTCTTAAGTATTTAGTACATTGTCTTAGGTGTTCAATATCATAAAATTTGGATAAGTATAACTCCACTTAAGACCTCAACAATATACAATAGACATAATGGCCATGTTGAATTATACATATGTCTCTTATTTATATAGAAAACATAAATACTTATAACTAATTAGAAAGTGTGAAATTATATATAAATACGCTAAACAATACATTATAGTACACAAAATAGGTAAAATACATGCATATTTAAACTGTAATCAATCGTCGGGAAATTACTCAAAAAAACTGAGAATGTGAAAGTGTGAAATGAGAAGGATTTCTTATATTTATAGACGTTGGGTGAGCTATAATATTCGTATAGTGCAGGGACTGGTTTGCAAAGAATTTGAAAGTAGTGGCATGATCGGCGCGGGAAATAAGGCCTAAAAAGGCGTGCACGATGCCTTGATTCTCGCTCCGCGTCAGCACTCCCACCGTCACCATGAAGCTCGCCCGGAAGCTCGGCATCCAACTCGAGAGTAGTTCGCCAACACTCGAGCCTTTGTCCATAGAGACAAATCAGCACGCCCACACATTAGAAATATCATGATGTGAGCGAGATGGGGGCAAATATTGATAGACAAACTACCCAAGGACAATTATGGGATTAGTTAGTCTAAGGCTAAGAAGGTCGCCGACATGCTTAAAGTGCTATGTCGTTAACCTCGACCGGAATCAACGTAAAGAAGCTCGTCGTGAAGAGACAGAAGCTCGCCCGGTAACTAACCATACCCGAGAGAGAAGGTCGGCGAGAAGCTCGCCTACGATCAAAGAGACCCAGCCAGAGCCCATTTCTACACTGCTCCGAAATCACACAAGCCCTAGAAGCTCGCCTGGGAAGCTCGCCTAGGACCAAGGCATTAGCCAACGTGTATATGAGGAGCAAATAGATGTGTAGTAGAACAAGCATTGTAAATGGGGCATGGTGTTGAACTAAGATAAGTGTTAAGGACACTTGTTAATACCTAAAGCCAAATATGCTCATAGGGTATCATCTAACACATGCAGGCCTTTATATATATGTCTCTCTTGTATCTTTCTCTCTCCAAGTTTTCATAATACACAATTATTTTCTCTCTCTAAGCTCTCTCTCTCTCTACATTATCCACTCAAGAACAAATATTTCTTAGATTATTGTTTGATAGAATCATATGTTATAACAGCCATTTAACTACATCATTACGAAATTCTATCAATAATAAGATCAATTAATAAACTAGAATTCAAATATATCAAATTTTATATTTTATAAATTTCAAATCTTATAATATATTAAATATATTTTTAATAAAATATATTGTTAAATAATTTTATATATTTGATAAAAAGTGATTGGTCAAGCCTATAAATTTTAATATTTTTAAGGTTATTTATAATATGTTGTGAACATTTAAAAGAAAAAGATAACATGCTTAAGTCATTATAACTAATAAAAATATTTTATAAATTAATTTGATATACTAATTTAATTTTACAAGAGTGGACTTGGTCAAGATATAAAATTTCAAAGTGGTTGGAATAAGATAAATTTAAAAAATAGAATTTATATATATTAAATTATATGTTTATAAATTTCAAAGCTTATTATATATTTAATATATTTTCAAAAAATTTATTATTGAATAATTTAATGTATTAGATGTGCTTGATCAAGTTGATGATTTTTTTTAAATCGAAAATTTAACTTTTTCTTGCATGTTGTGAAATATTGTATGGAAAAGATAAAAGAAATAATCACGGATTGATACAAAAGTAATGCACTATTTTCAAATAGGTACAAATTTTTTGCATAATAATGTAAACAAATGTTGAATAATAGAGTTATTTTTTTGCATATTGTACCTATTTGAAAATATTGATTATTTTTGTATCAATTTGTAATTGCCCCAAGATAAAATAATATTATTAAGTTATTATTACTAATAAAAATATTTTATAAATTAATTTAAAATACTAATTTAAATTTAACAAAAGTGTACTTGGTCAAGCTATAAAATTTCAAAAAGGTTGTGGTAATATCAATTGATAAAATATAATTCAAATATATTAAATTACATAATTTATAAATTTAAAAGCTTATAATATATTAAATATGTTTTTAATAAAACTTATTGTTGAATAATTTTATATATGTGATAAGATGTGGTTGGTCAAGCACTCAAGCTTATAAAATTTCAATAAAAAAATTAACTTGGTAACGAAATCTCTTTTTATTTCCTTAGGTTTAATAATTTAATTCAAATAATATTTAATATTTTGATTGGAGCTTCAAAACTTGCATAATTGATAATTTCCAAAGCATATACACTCATTTTTCTACCCTTCTAAAAGGAGTTAGACTAATTAACCCACTGCACTTCTATTTTGTTGATTAGTTTGCAACCAAATTCAAACAAGTTTAATTTCTTTTGTTATAGAAAAGCATGACATCTTGTAGGGTTAAACTAGCTTAGATACTCCATCTGTCCCAATATAAGTTGCTCATTTGATCATTTTCGTCCATCCCACGATATGTTGCTCATTTATTTTTTTACTTTTTCTGGAAACTACTATTCACTTTTTTAATATTATTTTTAATATTTTTACACTATTTCCATTACTTTTTCACTTTTTCCAACACATCACTTATACTTTTTCAATTTTTTCATCAAATAACTTATACTTTTTCACTTTACCTTAATTCGTATGCCCAAAAGCAACGAGCAACTTATACCGGGACAGGGACAGGGACAAGGACAGAGGGAGTACTTATTTTCTTAGGTGCACAAGAGATTTACTCATCCCAAAAATATGTATTCAATTCTTCACACTAAAGTACATCGCCAACCTAAAAGACATACAAACCAACTTAAACAACTTCTTCCAATCAATTATACAATTATCAATTTCTCATAGAACATTCTTCTACCCAGGCGTTTATAGATACGTACATTAAGAATTAATCTCCATTTTACATTTTAAGTAGTGTAATATTAACTCTATATTTTAAAGTTTATAAATATATACATTTTAAATAAATTTTATAAATATATTCATAATATTAACCCTATATCTAATTTTTTAGTCTCAACCAATCTTCTTAATTTCTATACTTGTATAGATTTCAATTATGTAAAACCTAAATCTCTCTTTTCTCATTAAGTGTAATATTTACCATTAGTTTGTATCTTATATTTTAAGTATTTTTATCTCAACTCTATGTTTAAATCGTATAAAAATATTAATTTTACATATACAAATATATATATATATTTAAGTAAACATAAAATATTTAAACTAAGTATTACTAAGTAAAACTAAATTAAATCTTAAAATATATAAATTTTAAACAAACAAAATATTAAAAAAAATCTTTAATTATATATACGAGTTTGTTTGTTTTCCGCAAAATTTGTAGGCCTATGTATTAGTATATATATAATTTGAGTGGTCTCGTATGAACTCGAGTTCACATGAACTCGTATCACTGTTATGTGTAATTACTATCACTGTTATTCGTATATATTATCACTGTTATAAAAATATACTTAATTTTTTAACATTGATAGTGTATATGCATAACAGTGATAGTAGATATACATAACAACAATAGTGTATACAAATGACAGTGATAATTGATAAACCGAGTTCACCGTGAACTCGGGTTCTTACAAGTTTTTGTCATTTTACTAACAATACTAAGTTATAATAAAAAATTAAATAACAAGTGATATTTCAAATGTTGTTGCTATACAAAGTGACAATATAATAAATTCACTAATTATTATAAAAGAACACTACTATTCATACCCCAAAATCTTCTAAATATACCCTATTTATTACACATACTCCAATAAAATTAAAGAACATAACATATATTACTAAATATACCCCCATTAATTCCTATTATGTCCTTGTTCCATTAAAAAAAAATCTCACGTCTTCCTCTACTTCAAAAATATAATAAAAAAAAATTGGACACTTTCTTATTTTATAAATAAAACTTCAAAACTTGAGTATATTTTAAAAAATATTTAAAAAATATCAAAAATGTATAATTTAAAAAATCATTTAACATAATAAAAAATTTCATAAATATTAAAAAAATAATTTGAATTATAAAATAAATTTTAAAATATGTTAAACTTTAAAAATCAATTAAAAATACAAATATGAAAAAATAAACAAAATTTATAAATAATTGTGTAAATAAAATGAATCTTCAAAAATAATTTAATTGAGAAGTATTTGAATAAAATTAATTAAAACTAATTAAAATCTGTAAAACAATAAATAAATCAAATAAATTAAAAAATCAAATTAAAAATCAGTTTAAGAAAATTTAAAAAAATTATAAAAAATCAACATTTTTTTTAATTTTTTAAAAATCTTTTTAAAAAATAGGCTAAATTCACAAAAATTTTAATTAAACTTCACAAAAATTTTAATTAAAAGTTAATTATATTTTAATTTTTGTTTATCTTTAATTTAAATTTGATTTTTTAAAAAAAAATTAATATCTTAGTTTAACCGATCTTAAAGATTTTGTTGGATTTTATTAATATATTTTTTATTTGAATGCGATTATTTGAATATTTACTTAATTTATTTTAATATTTTTTAGATTTTTTAATTTGTTTTAATTTAATTATTTAAATATTTATCTTATTTAAAAAATATCAGAGTTTAATTGACTTTTTTACCTTTTAAATTAGTATTCCATGTGTAACTTTTATTTATTTATTTTAGGAAATGATTGATTCAAACTCCAAGAATTAATTTTGAAATTAAATAACTTAAAAGGGTAAAGTCAATAAAACTTAGAAAAATTAAATTAATTTATCTCATGTTTATATAAGGATAACTTAGTCTTTATTTATATGTCTATTTTTATCTCCAACATTATAAAGTATATTTAGAGATTTTTGAGGTATGAATAGTGGTAATCATTATAAAATTATGAAATTGTATTGCATTGATAATTCTTTTGTCACTATATGTGTACCTTTAGTACACATATCCAATGGCATATTGACTGTATAAAGTTGTCATTAACTAACTAACATAAAATTATGCTATTTTGTAACATTTGTAACTATATGTGTTTTGGTGATAAACATTATACAAAATTATCGCTAATTATTAATTTTTTGTTATTTTGTAATATTATTAATTATTGTCACTCTATATATATATATATATGTAAATATATTTAACGATACATATTCAATTAATTAACAACATGAAAAGTTGTCACTGGTAACATTATGAGTTATTGCCTCTGAATATGTAGTTTTAACAACAAATATTCAATTTAATATTAACAACACAAAGAGTTGTCATTAATTGTATTATTTCGTAACGTTTATCCATTATTGTCAAAGAATATATATTTTTAGCAACAAATATTCAATAAAGCATTAACAACCCAAAAAGTTAGCACTAATTACAATTTTTCGTAGTAAAAGAATTAATATTGCTATACATGTTTATAGTGACAAATATACAATTAAATATTGACAACATAAAAAGTTTTCACTAATTATATTATTTTGTAATAAAGTAATTTTTTATCACTATTTGTGTACTTTTAGTGAAAAAATTCAATTAAATAGTAACAACATAAATAATTATCACTAATTATATTATTTTATAACATAATGAATTTTTATCACTACATGCATGTTTTTAGTGACAAAATATTAATTGTCACTAATATTTTTGTCGCTAAACATGATTTTTTTTTTTTTTGTAGTGAGCCAGATGTTTCAATGGAAAGATTTGAAGGCTTTGAAGAGGGGCAAAAGTTTGAAGAATGGAAGCTGGTGAAAGAAGAGTTGGAGAAATTTAAAGTAGAAGAAAGAGTTTTGTTCCAGTGGGTAGTAGACTGGACAAAATTAATATCTTAATCAACTTTACTTTTCTTCATATTAAATCCTCAATTAAAGCCTCCTATTTTTTGAAAATAATACTTAAGGAAAATCTAGATTATATCCCATAATTAATAAGGTCCTAACTAACTCTAAATCTTGATATAAATCTCACAAAATATCTTCTCTTGAAAGTAGCCTAATTTTCGAAAATAATACAACTCAAAATACTAATCCTTTTTCTTGATTTAAATCCTCATAATAAAATCTAATCCCAAAAGATTAATTACACAATTACTACTTTACCCTTGAGGAAATAATATCCTTAATGAATTAATACTTAAAACTCGGAAATAAGTACTACTTCTAATCCTAATATTTTCGAAACTTAAGGTCCTAAACTAGGAGTCTTAATAGTACTACTCGAATCAACTAATACTAAGCAAGAAAATAAAAGAAAACTTAAACTTAAGAACTTAACGGACTAAAACTAGAAAACAAACAAAACAACCCAAAAATCTAAACTTAAGGGACGAAAAAAATTGGGCTGCTAGGGTTGGGTGTTACAGAAGAGATAAGGTCTGAATCAATGAAGAAATCCAGAGAGATAACAGATCTCAATTCATCAATCAACACTATGAAGGATGACTCCTTCAAGCTGAAGTTTGAAGTTCAAGAAATGAAGAAGGATGTGGAGACTTTGATTTCTGAAAACGAAGACATGAAAATGGATATCATGAAGAAGCTATCCACCATTTTGTCACATATTGATGTTGGCAAAAAGGGAGAAAGTAGTCAGATTGAGAAGGAACTCAAAGAAGGTGATAAGAAGACTGTGGAAATCCTGGAAAAAGTTAAAGGATTTGGTGAAGCAGTGGCCAAAGATTTTGAGGCTACAAAATCTTAGGATTTATCATCTAGATTGGTTGAACATTCAGGAGGAGAAAGGCAAAGGCAAACTGAGAGTGAAAAGAAGAAGAACTCTCAAGGAAAGATCATACAGCTACCTAAGTTTGCAGCTGTCAAGTTATATCATTCACAATCTACAGGTGGATCTGCTGGTTACTGCGAAAAGACAGTAAAAGAGTCTCGTGAAAGGAAGAAAGAAAGGCAAGAGAAAGAAAAGCAAGAATTGTAACTCTCTACAGTTTTGGATGTACAACCCATTAGACAGGTTGTTCCAGAAGAGAGAGAAGAAGAGAAAGGGGAAGAGAAGGAAGAAGAGAAAGAAAAAGAGATGAAGTCAGAATTTGATCTGCAATGGAAAGAATTTCTAAGTATATGTAATAGGCATACTGTGATCAAGAAGATCAAGTTCAAGAAGGACAAATACCAAAAGTTCAAGGATTTGAAAGCAGATGGAACACCGTACAGAGGAGATAATGCTCACTTGATTGGAGGAAAGGATGCCAAGAAGAAGAGGGCTCCTCCATCAAAGAAAGTTTTTAGATCAAGGAAAGAAGAGGAAGACTTTGAGAAGTATGAAATGATGATGCTCATGAAGTACATCGAAGAGGATGAGAAAAACAGAAAATTCGTTGAGAAAGGGATCTTCAAACCACAAGATGAGTCAAATGATGAAGATGAAGAAGATGCTGATCCAAAGCACTGAAGGAGATGAAGCTGATGAAGACTACTGTATAGTTTAGACACTAAAACAATTTAGTTTTCAGTCAAAGTATCTTTGTAAGCTGTATCTTTACCCTTTTTAATTTATGTAGCTTTTCCCTATTTCTTTTTGTTGCTCTGCATCTGCATTTGTTTTTGTCTAGCAATATCTTATTGCTACTGCATGTTTGTTTGTTTTTGTTGCATTCTATGTGTTTTGCCAACATCAACATAGGGGGAAATTGTTAAGTACCTGTTTAGATTTTGATGCGTGCAAAATATGTACTCTTATTGAACTGAAACTAATACTTTGTTACAAGAATATTGGCTAAGGAAGTTATAGTTGTGAAAGGGAAGTTTGCAGTTGTACATTTAATCAGTCTACAGCTAAACATGACCTTACAGCCGTAATATTATTCCTACAGCTAGTTTCTTTATTTTCATAACTCTACAACTGTATAGTTTAAGACCCTACAGCTGAAAATACCGTTTGAAGACTGAAGTACAAGATCAAGTATTAATAAAAATTATCAAGACCCTTAAACTCAAATTAGTGTAGTAATTTTGCACTCATTATAAAGTACTTAAGAGGAGTTTATCACAGAGAATCTGGAAGTTTATTGAAGATTAAATCAAGTCAACCAGAATTCTGTGAATGAAGAAAAATGTTGTAGCATTAGACTATGGATGTTTATTAATATTAATTTTGTACTAAAAGCATTTTTTTGTAATAAGAGTCATATCTCAGCGGTTCTAGAAAATTAACAGTAGTATAAAGTTATTGATTTTGCGTTTAATTTATATTTTCCTTAGTATTTACATTCGCTGTTCTAACTATTAAAATATTTGGTCATCTTGGTTCAGTTTTACAAAATTTGTAAGTCTGTATGTAAAATTTATTTTTCTTTTCTTAAATCTTAATTTTATTCAGAACCATATCTATTCTTGCCCTTATTTTGAAAATATAGCTATTTAAAAGAATTGTTAAACAAAGTCACGCTTGAAAAGTGTTTGAAAATTTTGGGATATGACAAGTACCTTACACGTGTTACTATATCTCTGCAGTTCCATAATGTTTACTACATGTAGATATGTATGTTACTGTAAGGCAAAATGTGTATTACTACATCTTAAAAAATTAATTTTTTTTACTTTTAAACTAATTATAAGGATAATATGTGTATTTAAAAGAACAAATATGTGTTTTTTAATTATTTTTTCAATTTATTATTAATTTTATGTTGATAATATGCTGTTAATGTAATAATAACTTACACGTGTTACTATATCTAGACAGTCTCATAATGTATACAAATGAACATATGTGAGTTATTGTAAGGCAAAATGTGTGTTACTACATCTTAAGAAATAATGATTTCTATAAAAATCAATATATATTTATTAAAAACTAATATTTTTTCTTATAGTAGCACACATATTGTTAAAAAAGTTTGTTTCTACAAAAACAAAAGAATATATGTAAAAAAATAATATGTGTTCCTATAGTAACATACATGTAGCCTTATAATAACATAGATTTGCTCATATAGTAACAACAACTGGAAGTGAAAATTCTGAAATTTGTAATTTGTCCAGATCCGATCCGATCAAGATCCATGAATTTTGTTCGAATTTTTAAATTTTTTCTTTTAAAATCAATATTGCACCATGCAATATTGCATGACCTACTATTACATTTGATTGTTAAATAAAAAAACTTAGCATAAATGCAAGGCAATTTACGACGTCATAAGAATCATAACCTCGCATAGTTAATAAAAATGCAAATATATGAAAAACAGTAATTTATAAATAAAGATTTTGCTTTTTCTTTAATAATAATAAAAATGTGAAATCTATACATAAATTCATTTATATTCCCCAAATAATATAAAATTAAG
>JAPKLY010000593.1:137838-166576 GCA_026898435.1 Prunella vulgaris
TTAATATATATGTGTAATACACACGGAATATGATTCGTGTATAATAATTTGATCCAGCTCAAATTATTAATAAATAAATAATTGGGATTGAATTACAATTTGAATCGAATCAAAATTGATACACATGATTTTTTTTGTGCGTATTATACATATAATACTTTGCATATAATATTATATGTAACGTACGGATTGCACTAATTGAAAGAGTCTCAAGTCTGGATACATCATCTTCCCAAACTATAATGACAAAAATATCCAAAAACTTTTAACAAGCCCGTCTCCTCTCAACTCTCTAATATTAGTACATTCAAAGATTTTTTTTAATTTTTAATTTAAAAAAAAAAAAGTTGTGTAAGACTATCTCATCAGATGAGATTGAAAAAATAATGACAAAATTATAATAAAATATGATAATAATAATAAAAAAATAATAGTCACTATTAACAAAGGTATTATCACATTTTAAAAAATTCAATGATAGATTTATAATAAAATGTGACAATATTTTTTAAGAAAAGTGTCACTCTTAACAAAAATATTGTCACATTTTTAAAAACTTGATCACTTTTTTTAAATGATAAATAAATAATGTATTTTATATTGATCTCGTATCATAAAAAGGTGTACACATGACTTACTCCATCTTTTATATCCTATTTAAAAAAATTTAATAGTTTTACATTAAGCCAATTTTACCAATAATATGCTTTTAAAAGCCCTATTCGACACCAAGAAACAAATCTTTTATGAGGCATTATGTTACAAGAGTTGGTAACAATATTTTTATAAGTGGCTAAGTAAAAAATATATAGGTTAAAATTTATAAATTGCTTTAAAATGGGCTAAAATAAAATGTTAGCCCTATAAGTTTCATGTATATACATATTTGTATATATATATATATTACTGGAAGAAAATAAAACATTGCAAAGAAAATTTGAAATGTCTACAAAATTTTCCAAGAAAAAATTTAGTAGTGAAATTACATATAAATTACTACTTACAAAAAATTCTACATGTAGGTTCATTTCTCAATCTACAAGCAATTTATTACTGGGATCAAATGTAACGAATTATTTATTTGTAAATCCTATAATTTATCTAAATATTGAATTTGGTCTACATAGATTACACATATTTTGATATTAATCTTGTAAATTTAAATTTTTTTTGATCTTGGCCCTTTTACAAACTTATAGGGTCAACATCAAAATGTATAATCATGTGAACTAAATTCATATTAATAATAAGTTGTGGGACTTAAAAAATATTAATCCCTAAATAAAATTTGTAGGCAACTAATTAGCTATAAAAAATTTCATACGTATTAATTACCTACAAATAATTTGCCTATGTAAATTCTGTAGGTAAATTCTTTGTAAGTAATTAAGAAATAAAATGCCTATGTAATTAGAAATTTTCGTAGTGAATGCTCACTAAAAAAAATATTTTGATCGCTCTTTGGATCAATGAATAAAAATTATTTTGAAATAAATAGGTATTAAGTATTTTTTTTTAAAGTGTAAAATTTATTGTGGAACATTTTAATAAAAGAAAGTATGAAATTTAAGAGAAAAATAGAGACTATATTATATATATATATATATATATATATATATAGTGTTTTGTTAATAATTACAAGACTGAACACCTACTCTAATTTGAAATTTAAATTTAAGGATTTTTTTCTATATAATAACTTAAACTTTTTATTATAATAATATAAGGCTACCAAAACTCAAAAATGGATTGTATATATATTGTGTGGTTTTTATATGTGTAATAAATTGGATCCATGTATAATAATTTGATCAAACTCAAATTATATATTTAGAAATTACCTCTCTTCTTTTATATATATATACTAGTACATAACCCGCGTACTACACGGGAGGTCAGTCACGTAAAGTATTTTTAACATAAATTTTAGTATAAAAATTGTTGTTAAAATTTTTTTTGTTATACATTAAAAAATTTATGATGTATACTGTTATTAAAATAGTGTCATATAATTTTATATTATTTAACAAATAAAATGTATAATAATTCAAAATATTATGAAACTGACATTAAAATTAAAAGTGTGAATTGCCCAAAAAAATTGAAATCATCTTATACATAAAGAACTGTGAAGATTGGGAGTGCATGTATACATTCAATATTTAAAATAAAAATTGGATACTCACATATTCGTCAATGAATATAATTTAAAAGAAAAACACTTTTTTTTTTGTAACATCTTTAGAATGAACCATCTAGCACGTGTCACTTTTACTTTAACTCTCCATGTTTCTTTGTTAGGAGTTAAAATTTTAAAAACTTTTAATTCATATAATATTATGTGAGGCTATGAATAAGTAATAAGAAAATTTTGGAGATAGGAGGGGTGTTTGTATTTCTTTGTTTGTTAAGTATGAATTGGAACCTGTTAAATAAAAAAAAAAAAAATATAATGTGACATAACTAACATAAACTGCCAATTAAATTTAAATAAACTTTTAATAGGCAATTTTCGTGTGAGTGAGATAGTGGAATTAATGATGATGTTGAAGAAATTTTTAAAAGATGAAATTTAAATAAAACTTATAAAAATTTAAATTGAAATTGTAAGAAAAATGGAAAAAGTTAATCGTGTTTTAAAATTTTAATTTAAATTATAAAAGTTTAAATTTTAATTTAAATTATATAAAATTTTAGTCATGTTGTCATGCATATATCCTTGCTAGTGGTTTCTGGTATTTTATTGACATAAATATATGGAAAAAGTACAAAGTGGTTCAACAAATTGACATAAATTACATATTAGTTCAGTGAAAAAAAAAAAAAAAGAACACTTCCGCGCAAAAAAAAAATGTAAAGCACCCTAAATATAGTGATTTTTTTGAAACCAATATGTAAAGCACCCTAAATATTTGTAATTGTAATTTTTAAGTACATAAAATGCAATATTTATTCAATTTTAAATAATTGATTTTTTCATCTCTAATGATTAATGTTATTTACCAAGTCAAATAGAGTAATACATTGCCAAAATATAATATCTTATTTCCATGCATATATGCTTACTAGTGGTTTCTAGTTTTTATTGCGAAATAATTTGTCTTTCAATTTTTTTTTTGAATTTCTTTATAATGTTATTTATCTACACTATTTTGCTTCATATAATTCAAAATAAAATTTATCTAATTATAAATTAAAAATAATTATACAAATTATAATAAAGATACGTGTCATACGTTAGAATGAAAAACATTTGGAGCATCAGTGGAATTCATTGTATTTAAAAAATTATCATTTATAAATTTGTGTGAGGTTTAATGTATCAGAATTTTTTTTTTCAAAAAAGGGTTCCTTTAAAACCATCCAAGCAATCAAATTTTCAATTATTTCATTTACGTATGAAGTTATGACCATCCATGACCACTCGGTTAGATTTTCAACTATGTGATAAATTCTTGTGCCATTTGAAATCATCAAAATCAGTACGAAAGGAGTACCATTTCTCTTGCAACTATTTAAGACAATATAACATATTTATACAACAGGGGATTCCAATTTAGCAAAGACAAATTATAAATTACTTTGATTGATTGAACTAAACAAAAAGACAAAATTAAAGACGGTCTTAAGTGTGTAACATAAACGAATTTACACAAGGAGGTTCACCATACAATGAAAATGCCCAATGCAAATAAATACGTTAAAAAAAAAAAGTTGTGATCTTTATCAGAAAAATCGAACAATGAGATTGAAGTATATATGATGTAACCCTAACATAATCTGAGAAAAAAAAAACAAAAAAACGAAAATAAATATTGGACTAACTCTTGAACTCCATGACCGTGATGTATGGAGAAAAATGAGCAGCAAGTCGACTACCCAAGTTCGTGTTGATAAAAACTGTTATCGGAACATCGGACCAACCCATCTTAATTTCTTATATTTATGAGTTTTTTACCATCCTACGTGTCTATCTCCAAAACTCTCTATTTTGAAATTCTGAAATCTCATCACTTATGCAGTTAAAATTAACTTGGACGGTTTGATTTTTATTTTATACCGTTAAAATTTTATATTTTATTTCTATATCTACATTTTATTATTTTAAATTAACTTGAACGGTTTTTTAAATTTGAAAATTTGAAATCTTATCCCTTATACAGTTGAGTTATAATATATGAATTTTTATATTTTATTCTTTTAAATTAAATTGGATGGTTTTTTTTTTTAAATTATCTATTCTATTTCTATATTTTTTTATTTAAAATTAACTTGACGGTTTTTTTTTATTTGAAATTCTGAAATCTTATCTCCTATACAATTGAGTTTTTTTTTTTAAATTATCTATTCTATTTCTATTTCTACATTTTATTATTTTAAAATAACTTGACAGTTTTTTTATTTGAAAATTTGAAATCTTATCTCTTATACAGAATTTAATATTTGAATTTCCATACTTTATTATTTTAAATTAAATTTGATGGTTTTTTATTTTAAAAATTAGTTCACAATCTTCTCTAATTTAACATTATATTTTAAAATAATTTATCTATGACATCTCTCTCTTTTCTCTTCGCCACCATTACGGTACCTCTGTTGCTACCTATAAACCTATGAATATTCTATGAATGGGTTGGTCCGATGTTCCAATAACAGTTTGGCCACGGATATTTGCCCCCCAATGTTTAATTACTTCACCCCAATTTTCACTTCACCACTATAAATTTTCACTTCACCCCCTTTAATATTTCAAAAATACCCATACTACTTAAAATTGTAAATTTTATTAATTACTTCATCCCCCCAAACCTCATTCAAAACATTCCTTCTACACACTCAAAACAAACACACAGAAAACGCAAAACACCAACGTTTCCCTCTACACACTCGTTTGAGTTGGGGTTCACGCCGGAGAAGCCGGAGTTGCGGTTCACGCCGGAGACACCGGAGAAGGGAGCCTTGTTTGAAATTACTGCTAGGTGCCATGGATAAAGGTAGTTTTGTTCGAAATTTTTTAAAATTTTAGGTTTTATTGTTAATGGGTTCTATTGTGAATGGGTTAGTTAATTTTGTGTTTAAATGTTCAAAGTATTGTGTTTATTGTCTTGTTTGTTCGTAAATTCGCGAGTTGGTAGAGGTATTCGTGCGTTGAACCGTTCGAATCTGGTTTTTCGACATTCTCTTGTTTGTTCGGCCATTGGTTGTCGAACAATTTGGTAATTTTCGAATTAGGGTTTTCGAACATTAAGGTTATGTTCGAATTGGGTAGTCGGACAAAAGTATGTTGTTCGAACTGTGGGTGCCGAACATTTTACATTTGTTCGAAAATTATTTTTGAACATTTGACACATGTTCGAACTCTGGGTGCCGAACATGGTTGATATGTTCATCAATAATTTTCGAACATATTGGACTTGTACATTTGGGAGGGGACAGAGCGAGAAGTGTTGAAGTGTCATAGCCACGTTAATAAACTTTTACTTTGGGAGGATTCCCATTTTTTTGCAGAGTTGAACTTCGGTTTACACTTAGCTAGAATATTTCTATCAATGTGCCAAGTACAAAGAAGATGTTTACATTCTAAAAAATTTTGGCCGACAACATTCATTAAAGCCAACTCTCGATCAGTAATGATAACAGATGGCATGCACCCTTCACCCAACATATCCCTCAGTACACCCAAAGCCCAATTGTAGTTCTCCTCTTTCTTGGCTAATAAATACACAGATGCAAGAGAAAACGTCATGCCAGTTGACGTGACACCAACTATCTCCAAATACGGCAATATGTACCTATTTGTCTTGTATGTACAATCAATCAATAAGACCTTTGGAAAGGCACACACCAACTTAATAGATACAGGGTGAGAAAAGAACAATTCTTTCAATGTGTTTGTCTCCTCACATTTTGTGTAAGAGTGAAAGTAATTATTCTCAACAAACTGGCTCATCTAGTATTGCAATTGTGGTCTTCCATAGTATTGATTAATCTTATGCTTTCTCCTAGCATTGTAGATCGTCCGAATGGTAGAAGTGTTGGTATTGTTCTTCGCCTTCAGAGCTTTCAAGACATTCTTCGGAGGTGCATTGTATTTTGACATATCAATGACAAACGCCTCCTCTCTGGCAGATAAGCGACCCATGAAAGAATGACCCTCGAAATAGTTGTTAATTGGATAATTGTGAGTTCCACATTTGACCTCTAAAGTCCATTGAAACTGAACTTGCTCTATTCCTTTCAACAAAAATGGACAATTACATTTTTTGGAGCATGTATCTTTTCCACTTGGCTGATCTTCTTCAATTATCGACTCATTCTTCATTTTCTTCGGTGGATGATACTTGCCCTCGTGCTCACAAGCTAATAACACACGAGACTTTCTCCGACCGGATCCACTATCAGAGCGCTTTGATTGATATCACCATTTTATTTTCAATACCAACTCTGCGTACCCAATCAATAAGCGCATCACGAGAAGGAAAGATATTCATGTTCGTGAAAACACTCGTGTAGTACATAACAATTTCATAACACATTTCATCTCCATCACCCTGAAAATAAAAATAGAATCTGAATAATTTAAGAATGTTCGAAAATAAAGCATGAACAATATGTAATTGTTCGAAAATAAAGCATGAACGAACTACTAATGTTCAAAAAAATTTTATGAACAATTGCAAGATGTTCGATCATCACTAGTCGAACATTTTTCCAATGTTCATACAAAAATTTTGAACATCTGTAATTTATTCAACACACCAGAATCGAACAAACCCTTCGATTTTTCAAAAATATTACGCGCGAAATCAGTATTCACAATACATATTCCATCGTACAACATGTATAATACTCAAAATATTGCAATACACATACAAAATCATAAACCCTTGCTCTTATTTTCGAACAAAAACAGCAGGAAAAAATCATGAAAAGGGTTTCAAAATAAAATATCTAGGTTGTACATAATACTTACATGAATATGAGCATCTCTCTCATCATCTTCTGACAACACCGTCTTGTGCAAATGGATGTTCGATGGTAGAACCGGAATGACACATTTTGTTCGACAGGAATGAAACAATTTTTGATATGGAGATGATTGGGGTGAACTGATCTGCTAGTAAATAGGGCAAATATATGGAAAGGGTACTTTTGTCATTAAAAAATATTTTGTAGTGGAAAAAATTAATGAGAGGGTGAAGTAATTAAACATTGGGGGGGCAAATATCCGTGGCCTAACAGTTTTTATCAATACGAACTTGGGTAGTCGACTTGCTGCTCATTTTTCTCCATACATCACGGTCATGGAGTTCAAGAGTTAGTCCATTTATTTTCTTTTTTTTGTTTTATTTTTTTTCTCAGATTATGTTAGGGTTACATCATACTTCAATCTCATTGTTCGATTTTTCAGATAAAGATCACAACTTTATATTTTTCATGTATTTATTTGCATTGGGCATTTTCATTGTATGACGAACCTCCTTGTGTAAATTCATTTATGTTACACACTTAAGACCGTCTTTGATTTTGTCTTTTTGTTTAGTTCAATCAATCAAAGTAATTTATATTTTGTCTTTGCTAAATTGGAATCCCCTGTTGTATAAATATGTTATATTGTCTTAAATAGTTGCTAGAGAAGATGATATTCCTTTCCTACTGATTTTGATGATTTCAAATTGCACAAGAATTTATCACATAGTTGAAAATCTAACCGAGTGGTCATGGATGGTCATAACTTCATACGTAAATGAATAATTGAAAATTTGATTGCTTGGATGGTTTTAAAGGAACCCTTTTTTGAAAAAAAAATTATGATACATTAAACCTCACACAAATTTATAAATGATAATTTTTTAAATACAATGAATTCCACTGATGCTCCAAATGTTTTTCATTCTAACGTATGACACGTATCTTTATTATAATTTGTATAATTGTTTTTAATTTATAATTAGAGAAATTTTATTTTGAATTAAATGAAGCAAAATAGTGTAGACAAATAACATTATAAAGAAATTCAAAAAAAAAAATTGAAAGACAAATTATGTCGCAATAAAAACTAGAAACCACTAGCAAGCATATATGCATGGAAATAGGATATTATATTTTGGCAATGTATTACTCTATTTGAATTGGTAAATAACATTAGTCATTAGAGATGAAAAAATCAATTATTTAAAATTGAATAAATATTGCGTTTTATGTACTTAAAAATTACAATTACAAATATTTAGGGTGCTTTACATATTGGTTCAAAAAAATCACGGAAGTGTTCTTTTTTTTTTTTTTGCACGGAACCAATATGTAATTTATGTCAATTTGTTGAACCACTTTGTACTTTTTCCATATATTTATGTTATTAAATACCAGAAACCACTAGCAAGGATATATGCATGACAACATGACTAAAATTTTATATAATTTAAATTAAAATTTAAACTTTTATATAATTTAAATTAAAATTTTAAAACACGATTAACTTTTTCCATTTTTCTTACAATTTAAATTTAAATTTTTATAACTTTTATTTAAATTTCATCTTTTAAAAATTTCTTCAACATCATCATTAATTCCACTATCTCACTCACACGTAAACTGCCTATTAAAAGTTTATTTAAATTTAATTGGCAGTTTATGTTAGTTATGTCACATTATATTATCATTTTTTTATTTAACAGGTTCCAATTCCTACTTAACAAACAAAGAAATACAAACACCCCTCCTATCTCCAAAATTTTCTTATTACTCATTCATAGCCTCACATAATTATATTATATGAATTAAAAGTTTTTAAAATTTTAACTCCTAACAAAGAAACATGGAGAGTTAAAGTAAAAGTGGCACATGCTAGATGGTTGATTCTAAAGATGTTACAAAAAAAAAAGTGTTTTTCTTTTAAATTATATTCATTGACGAATATGTGAGTATCCAATTTTTATTTTAAATATTGAATGTATACACTCCCAATCTTCACAGTTCTTTATGTATAAGATGATTTCAATTTTTTTGGGCAATTCACACTTTTAATTTTAATGTCAGTTTCATAAAATTAAAAATCGGGTCTATATACCATATATCAATATCAACATCGATTGTATTAGAATAAATCAATAAATTACTCTTTCATAAAAACTGATTTCCAAATATTTTGAATTATTATACATTTTATTTGTTAAATAATATAAAATTATATGACACTATTTTAATGAAAATACACATCATAAATTTTTTAATGTATAACAAAAAAAATTTTAACAAAATTTTTTATACTAAAATATATGTTAAAAATACTTTACGTGAATGACCTCCCTCGTAGTACGCGGGTTATATACTAGTTCATAGAATATTCATAGGTTTATAGGTAGCAACAGAGGTACCGTAATGGTGGCGAAGAGAAAAGAGAGATATGTCATAGATATATTATTTTAGAATATAATGTCAAACTGTAGAAGTTTGTGAACTAATTTTAAAAAAAAAAACCATCTACTTTAATTTAAAAGAATAAAGTGTGGAAATTCAAATATTAAATTCTGGGGAAAAAGATTTTTTTAGTCCTTTATTTTTCACCAATTGTATTTTTCGTCCTCTTAACTATAGCTTTTTAGAAATAGTCCTTTAACTTACAAAAAATTGTTTTTTTCGTCCTCTTAACTATACCTTTTTAGAAATAGTCCTTTAACTTATCAAAAATTATTTTTTTCGTCCTCTTACCTGTCTGAAGTGGAATTTTTTTTATTTTTAATAGCACACGCACATGTGGCTCCAGTTTGGGAAGGAAGAAACGCGCGATCAACACTGAAAAATCCCCAAATTATATCTAACCCTAAATCTCATTACCTTCAACATCATGTGCATTGAGATATAATTTGGGAATTTTTCAGTGTTCAGCGCGCGTTTCTTCCCTCCCAAACTGGGGCCACGTGTGCGTGTGTTATTAAAAAAAAAAAATCCACTTGAGCTCGGTAAAAGGACGAAAAAAATCGATTTTTGGTAAGTTAAAGGACTATTTCTAAAAAGGTATAGCTAAGAGGACGAAAAAATAATTTTTGATAAGTTAAAGAACTATTTTTAAAAAGGTATAGTTAAGAGGACGAAAAATACAATTGGTGAAAGATAAAGGACTAAAAAAATCATTTTCCCTAAATTCTGTATAAGAGATAAGATTTCAAATTTTCAAATAAAAAACTCGTCAAGTTAATTTAAAATAATAAAATATAGAAATTGAAATAGAATAGATATTTAAAAAAAAAAACTCAATTGTATAAGAGATAAGATTTCAGAATTTCAAATAAAAAAAAACCGTCAAGTTAATTTAAAATAATAAAATATAGAAATAGAATAGATAATTTAAAAAAAACCATCCAATTTAATTTAAAAGAATAAAATGTAAAAATTCATATATTATAACTCAACTGTATAAGGGATAAGATTTTAAATTTTCAAATTAAAAAAACCGTTCAAGTTAATTTAAAATAATAAAATGTAGATATAGAAATAAAATAGAAAATTTTAACGGTATAAAATAAAAATAAAACCTTCCAAGTTAATTTTAACTGCATAAGTGATGAGATTTCAAAATTTCAAAATAGAGAGTTTTGGAGATAGACACGTAGGATGGTAAATGTTATAATATATTGAAATAATATATTATATTATATGGACATAATATTAGGATTATAGTCCAGTGGACTTTAGGCCCACAAGACTTAGATACTAGGGTTAGGTACTATTATTTATATTGTATCGTTCCCTTGTATTCCACACATCAATATTGTAAACACTTTTAACGGCAGATATAGTTTATATTCTCCTGGCTTGGGCGCCCCAGACGTAGTCACTCTGTGGCGAACTGGGTTACCAAACTCCGTGTTATTTACTTTTATGCTTGGCGCTTTTCTCTCGATTACAACACATTATCAGCACGAGCCTCTACGAGCGTTAAGGATTTACGAGAGGATTGCTCCAACAGTTTTCAGATTGGATTCAAAACTCACCCTCTGATTTTGTTTTGAATTTATTAAGCGAAAATTTGTGAGTTTTATTTACTTTTTTTTCTGAAATTAAAAGAGCATGTGTATCCTGCAGAAATTATGCGTGTTTATTTATGGTATACATGTACCTCCTGCAGAATTTTGATTTCTTATCTAATATGCCTATTTTGGATATTTTTTGATGCATATATCCATGATTATGTTTCTACACATATGTCTTCGGTATGCGTATATTATGCCCTTATATTATTTCGTATATCCTCAAATCCATGCCTATGACTCTGCACATATATGCTTCCCTAATAATATGCACTGGATTTTCTATGTACATATGTGTTTTATTTATGCCTTTGACATCATTGCATAACAAAACCTGAAGCAAAATCGATCCCTCCGATCGAACTTAAACCCAGCGATTTTTCCAAATCAGAAACCAGTTTGCGAAAAAAATTTCGGGAGCGTGATCTCCATAATCGAAAATTTCAAAGATTTTTTTTTTCTTCAATAAAAAATCCCCAAACACCTTATTTTCTGGATTTTATGAAAGCCCAAATCATCAATTTTTTTTAAGAGGCCTTATTCAATAATTATTTTTGGGTTCAAGTCCCTCTAATAATTGTCTCACAAGTCATACACTCAATCCTTTATTAAATACACCCCTATTATTCATTTGTCATTGCATTTTATCTTAAGCCCTATTTTTAATTGCTACAAACAATTATAAATTCTAAATTTATTAATCTTTTTCTTTGCAGCAACAAAAATGTCAAACATCACCAAACGCGAATTTGATGAACTGGCACTAGATGGCCACAATTATTTGACATGGGCTTTAGACATTGAAATCCACCTAACTTCAAAAGACTTATCCGACACCACCACACAAGGGTGGAAATCCACTACTGCCCAAAAGGCACAAGCTCTAATCTTCTTAAGACACCATCTTCACAAATATCTTAAGAATGAATACCTCACTGAAAAAGATGCATCGACGTTGTGGAAATCCCTCTAGGATCGATTCCAACAACAACAAAATGTGATCCTCCCCGAAGCTAAACATGCTTGGATAACACTTCGTTTCCAAGATTTTAAGTCTGTGACGGAGTACAACTCCGCCCTACGTCGCATAGTTTCGCAGCTCAAGTTGTGTAATGAACTGATACCTGATGATCAGTTAATCGAGAATACTCTTTCCACCTTCCACGCTAGTAATCTTGTACTCCAGCGGCAGTACAGGGCCAAAGAGTATCAATCACACTCCGACCTCATTTCTGCACTTCTAGTTGCAGAAAAGCACAACCAATTGTTGATGAAAAATCACAATACTAGACCTGTTGGCTCACAAGCTGTGCCTGAAGCACATGCTACTCCGAGAAACTCTAGAGGCTGTACACGTGGAAAAGGAAATGAGGCGAGTGGGGAACGCGGATCGATCCAAAGTCGAGGCCATGGTAGGGGAAGAGGTAGAGGTCGCAACAATGCACAATTCAGTGCAACTGAAAGGAATGCACCTCAAGACAAACCATCGAGCTCAGGTGCACAGAACAAGCAACTCTGTCACAAGTGTGGATGCGACGACCATTGGTCTCGCTAGTGTCGAACTCCAAAACATCTAGTGGAGCTATATCAACGCATGCTTAAGGACAAAAAGGGGAAAGCTCCTAAAGGTGAATCACACCACACCGACCTGCCTGGTGCAGGCTTTGGCATGGAGAAGGATGACCTCTTGGGTGATACAATGACTATAGACGCCTTTGGAGACAATGAGTGATCGACATCAACCTGCTGTTTACTTGCTTTATTAGACTATTTGATACTATTTGCTATTTGGTTTGACGAGCATGTTTGACTGGCTTTTATCTTGACTATGTTGCATGATACCTTTTATGGATTTTATTTATGAATGCTTATCGATGCTTTATTTTTACAGTCAAATCCAATTGTCGATCACTATTGTCTACAAAAATAATTTAATACGTTATTGATAAAGTAGGACCTAAGTGACCCCTTGTGCGGCTGAACAATCAGCGTCTGTAATCTTGGCTATCCTTAGCATTCCTCATATCTAGACGTATCTAAACATACACTTAAGTGCTTATGGAGATTAATGTTTTGTGCTTAGAAGATTGTGCTACTACACATAATATCTTAAAAGATAGGCAATTTTTCCAAACATTAACTGAAAAGAAAGGAAGTGTCACTACTATTTTCGATGACGACATACAAATTGTTGGCTCCGGAAGAGCCTCGATCATTCTACCTATGGGTATCAAATTAATAATCGAGAATGCTTTATTATTTCCACAATCAAAGCGTACCCTCCTCAGTTTCAAAGACATTCTACAGAATGACTATCACATTGAGACAAATACTGAGGACAATAGTGAATATCTCTTAATGACTCACTATTTAAATTATCGTAAACACATCGTCGAAAAACTTCCATCTTTCTTGTCTGGCTTGTATTACACATACATCAGACCCTCAAATCTCCATATAGCTCTTAATCTAAAATTTAATGACCCAAATTCGTTCAAACTATGGCATGAGCGGTTAGGACATCCAGGACAAACTATGATGCGTCGAATTCTATGTAATTCATCTGGCCATAACATAACACACAACATAATCCCTTCTGTTAATGAATACATATGTGATGCTTGCACAAAGGGTAAGCTAATATTCGTCCTTCTAGTAGTAAAGTAAGAACTGAATCTTCTAAATTCCTTGAGCGGATTCAAGGAGATATTTGTGGACCAATACACACAGCATCTGGACCATTTCAGTATTTTATGGTCCTAATAGATGCATCCACTCGGTGGACTTATGTAACCATGCTATCCACTCGCAATACTGCTTTTGCAAAGCTTATTGCACAGATTATTTTATTGAGATCTCAATTCCCAGATCATCCTATTAAATCCATTTGTATGGATAATGCCGGTGAATTCACCTCTAAGACATTCGATGATTTTTGCATGGCACTGGGAATCAAAGTGGAGCATTCGGTCCCTCATGTTCATACTCAAAATTGTCTAGCTGAATCATTAATCAAACGTCTTAAATTAATCGCTAGACCGCTACTACAAAAAATGAACTTACCTGTTTCATGTTGGGGGCATGCTATTCTACATGCATCATCACTAATCCAATTTCGACCAACTGCATATCATGAATATTCCCCTATTCAACTCGTGCGTGGAAATGAACCTAACATTTCCCATCTGCGTACATTCGGTTGTGCAGTGTATGTTCCAATACCACCACCTAAACGAACATCTATGGGCCCAGAAAGGAAACTCGGTATTTACATCGGTTTTGTATCTCCCACAATACTTAAATACCTCGAGCCTTTAACTGGGGATCAGTTTACAGCCCGTTTCGGTGACTGCACATTCGATGAAGATCTATTTCCGGCCTTAGGGGGAGAGAAAAATACCACAATTAATAAATGCCGTGAAATAACTTGGAACACAAAGGATCTTCAGTTCTTAGACCCACGCACAAATCAATCTGAACTTGAAGTTCAAAAGATAATAAATTTGCAATACTTAGCAAATAATCTGCCAGATGCATTCACTGATCATAAAGGAGTGACTAAGTCACATATACCTACGGTAAATGCGCCTCAAAGGGTACAACTCCCTTTGAAGACAAATGTTAATCCCCCCATGTGCCAGAAGCATAAAGGAAGCATTGATATAAGCAAACCGAATTCACGTAAGTGTAAAGCTAGCAAACACACTATGTTACCCCTAAAATCTCTTGAAGAGATTCGTCCTGTAGACGAAAATCAGAGTCAAAATGCACGCACAAAAGCTATCAATGACTCTGAGAATGCGGAATTATCAGACCCATACCCTTTGGGAAATGAAGAGGATCTGGTTGATGTAAACATTGAAGTTTCAACAAACTTCATAAACACGGGAGAAACTTATAACAGAAACACAACTGTTGTCGACCACACATTTGCAGCCTTAATTGCCTTCACCATTTTGAATAATGATCATGATCCTGAACCCAAAACTATATCCGAGTGCCGGAGGCGCTCTGATTGGGTGAAATGGGAAGTTGCAATTAAGGCAGAGCAAGACTCGCTAAACAAACGAAATGTTTTCGGTTCCATCGTTCGTACCCCAAAAAATGTAGTCCCTGGTGGATACAAGTGGGTATTTGTACGAAAGTGAAACGAGAACAATGAGATTGTGATATACAAAGCGAGGTTAGTGGCTCAAGGGTTTTCGCAGAGACCCGGTATCGATTTCGATCAAACTTACTCTCCTGTTATGGATGCTATAACATTTCACTTCCTAATATCCCTGGCAGTTAAACTAAACTTAGAAATGCAGTTAATGGACGTAGTTACTGCATACTTATACGGATAATTAGATTCTGACATCTGTATGAAAATCCCTGATGGATTAAATATTCCCCAAATGAGGAATAACGAACATCGTAGTATGTTCAGCATTAAATTGCAACGCTCGTTATATGACTTAAAACAGTCAGGTCGTATGTGGTATAATCGACTAAGCGAATTCCTCCTGAAGAAGGAATACATAAATAACGAGGCTTTTCCTTGTGTCTTTATTAAGAAATTCCTTAATAGTTTTTGCATCATCACGGTGTATGTGGATGATCTAAACATTATCGGAACAAGGAAAGAGATTGAAGAAGCAAGTTCAATCTTAAAAACTGAATTTGAAATGAAAACTTTGGGTAAAACCAAGTTCTGT
The DNA here is from genome assembly GCA_026898435.1 of Prunella vulgaris. NCBI lineage: Eukaryota > Viridiplantae > Streptophyta > Magnoliopsida > Lamiales > Lamiaceae > Prunella > Prunella vulgaris. The sequence goes on from JAPKLY010000593.1 coordinate 153,566, forward strand.
CTCGGCCTGCAGATCGAGCATTTTCCGGAAGGAATACTGATACACCAATCAGCTTACCTAAAGAAAGTGTTGGAGAGATTCCATATGGATAAATCTCATCCTCTAAGCACTCCAACGGCTGTCCGTTCCCTTGATTTGGAAACGAACCCATTTAGACCTAAAGAAGATACCAAAGAGCTATTGGGACCTGATGTTCCATATCTAAGTGCAATTGGTGCACTGCTCTATCTTGCAAACTGCACTAGGCCCGATATTGCCTTTGTAGTCAATCTACTTGCAAGGTTCAGTGCCTCCCATACGAGGAGACATTGGAATGGTGTGAAACATATTTTACGATATCTTCAAGGTTCACAAGATCTTGGTCTTTTCTATCAGAGAAACCAAGATAACACACTTATAGGTTATGCTGATGTTAGTTATCTATCTGATCCCCATAATGCGAAATCGCAAACGGGTTATGTTTTCCTCTGTGGTGGTACAGCCATTTCATGGAGATCTGTCAAACAAACTTTGGTGACCACTTCGTCAAACCACTCAGAGATCATAGCTCTATACGAAACTGCACGAGAATATGTGTGGTTAAAGTCCCTTATAAAACACATTCACGATTCGTGTGGTATCCCTTCTGTTGACTTAAGCCCATCAATTATCTATGAAGATAATGCTGCATGTATTGCACAAATGAGTAATGGCTATGTCAAAGGGAACTTGACGAAATATATTTTCCCAAAATTCTTTAATCCTCACGAACTCCAAAAGAATGGTGAGATCACGATTAAACAAGTACGCTCAAGTGACAATCTAGCTGATTTGTTCACTAAATCCCTTCCCACTTCGACTTTTGAAAAGTACGTACATGGAATCGGGATGCGTCGACTTGGAAGGTTGTTATCTTCAGGGGGAGTATCAAATGCTAAACAATCCTGATGATTGAATCCTCGAGGTCATTTATAATACTCCACTGGGTAACTCTTGCATTCTTCCTTGTCATTATTATGTCCAAGGGGGAGTGTTATAATATATTGAAATGATATATTATATTATATGGACATAATATTAGGATTATAGTCCAGTGGTCTTTAGGCCCACAAAACTTAGATACTAGGGTTAGGTACTACTTCCTCTGTCCCGCAGGAATTTGCACACTTTCCTTATTTGGACGTCCCACACAAATTTGCACACTACTAAAAAAGGAAGCATTGATTTAAGTGCACACTCACAAACTTTTACACATATTTACCCATATACTACTACTTTATATATAAAACTATTTTTTCTTAAAAAATGTGCTGTCCTGTAGGGTGCAAATTTCTACGGGACGGAGGGAGTATTATTTATATTGTATCGTTCCCTTGTATTCCACACATCAATATTGTAAACACTTTTAACGGCAGATATAGTTTATATTCTCCTGGCTTGGGCGCCCCCAGACGTAGTCACTCTGTGGCGAACTGGGTTACCAAACTCCGTGTTATTTACTTTTATGCTTGCACTTTTCTCTCGATTACAACAGTAAAAAACAAATAAATATAAAAAATTAAGATATATATATATATTAAAGCAGGAATAATTTAGAATGGATGGGAATGAACTTCATTTACATCTTAATGCTTTAATTCGATACTAAACAAATTTAAATGAGTATTATTTATAAAATACAATTATCAAAATGGCTATAAAAAAATTTTGTGAACTTAAATGACCAAAAAGAATTTATTAAGGAAAAATGGCTAAATTTTTTTTTCCCTTCTGAATATTAATCACACAGGTCTGAAATGAAATAAATTCATTCTATTTTGAAGGAAATCACAATTACAATTGTTGTAATCTTGAGAGGAAAGCGTAAAGCAAATGTAAAGACACAGAGTTTGATAACCCAGTTCGTCACGGAGTGACTACGTCTGGGGGCGACCAAGCCAGGAGATAGTATAATATGAAAATTGTCGTATACAAAATGAGGTGAAGTACAGAATACATAGGAATGATACATTATAAATAGAGTATCTAACCCTAAGTCTTGTGGACCTAAAGTCCATGGACTATAATCCTAATATTATATCCATTAATATAATAATATATTTCTATATATTATAACACTCCCCCTTGGATATAATATGACAAGGAAGAATGCAAGTGTTACTTAGTGGAGTGTTACAAATGGCCTCGAGGATACAATCATCAGGATTGTTTACCATTTGTTACTCCCCCTGAAGATAACAACCTTCCAAGTCGACGCATCCCGATTCCATGTACGTACTTTTCAAAAGTCATTGTGGGAAGGGATTTAGTGAACAAATCAGCTAGATTGTCACTTGAGCGTACTTGTTTTATCGTGATCTCATCACTTTTTTTGGAGTTCGTGATGATAAAAGAATTTTGGGGATATATGCTTCGTCAAGTTCCCTTTGACATAGTCGTTGCTCATCTGTGCAATACATGCGGCATTATCTTCGTAGATAATTGACGGGCTTAAGTCAACAGAAGGGATACCACACGAATCGTGAATGTGTTTTATAAGGGACTTTAACCACACACATTCTCGTGCAGTTTCGTATAGAGCTATGATCTCTGAGTGGTTTGACGAAGTGGTCACCAGAGTTTATTTGATAGATCTCCATGAAATGGTTGTTCCACCACAGAGGAAAACATAACCCATTTACGATTTCGCATTATGGGGATCAGATAGATAACCAGCATCAGCATAACCTATAAGTGTTTTGTCTTGGTTTCTTTGATAGAAAAGACCAAGATCTTGAGAACCTTGAAGATATCGTAAAATATGTTTCACACCATTCCAATGAATCCTCGTAGGGGAGGCACTGAACCTTGCAAGTAGATTGACTGCAAAGGCAATATCGGGCCTAGTGCAGTTTGCAAGATAGAGCAGTGCACCAATTGTACTTAGATATGGAACTTCAGGTCCCAATAGCTCTTCGGTATCTTCTTTAGGTCTGAATGGATCCTTTTCAAAATCAAGGGAACGGACAACCATTGGAGTGCTTAAAGGATGAGATTTATCCATATGGAATCTCTCCAACACTTTCTTTAGGTAAGCTGATTGGTTTATCAGTATTCCTTCAGGGAAATGCTCGATCTGCAGACCGAGACAGAACTTGGTTTTACCCAAAATTTTCATTTCAAATTCAGTTTTTAAGATTGAACTTGCTTCTTCAATCTCTTTCCTTGTTCCAATAATGTTTAGATCATCCACATACACCGAGATGATGCAAAAACCATTAAGGGATTTCTTAGTAAAGACACAAGGAAAAGCCTCGTTATTTACGTATTCCTTCTTCAGGAGGAATTCGCTTAGTCGATTATACCACATACGACCTGACTATTTTAAGCTATATAACGAGCGTTGCAACTTAATGCTGAACATACTACGATGTTCGTTATTCCTCATTTGGGAATAGTTAATCCATCAGGGATTTTCATATAGATGTCAGAATCTAATGATCCGTATAAGTATGCGGTAACTATGTCCATTAACTGCATTTAACTGCCAGGGATATATGGCGAAACTTTATAATATTAACAACAGGAGTATTTGTTTGATCACATCAAACTCAATAATGGGTTACTGCGAAAAACCCTTAAGCTGTTAATCTCGCTTTGTATCTCTCAACTTCATTTTGTTTCGTATTAATACCCATTTATATCCTTCAGGGATAAAATATTAGGGGGTATGTACGATAGAACAAAATAGTTTATTTTTGCGAGTCTAGCTCTTCCATATTTGCTTCTTTCTATTGCATCTAATCAAATTTAGATACTGGTACCAGATTTTAGAAAGAGCTACTATGGGTACGAATATGTTGTCGACAACAGTGATATGTTTGTCTCCTGTGTTTATTTAAGATTTATGTAAACCAGATCTTGATCATTTCCCATTTGATCTGGGTGTTCCGCAATCCTAGTATTTTGATTGCTATGTGCACGTGCTTTTTACTAGGATTTATCGTCTTCAGGACGAATCTCTTCAGGAGATTTCATGAGTGACTGAATATATTATTAGCATTAATATACCATAGTTTTGTGTAAGGAGGTTCATTACGCTTCTGGCGTATAGGGGCATCTTTAACTATTCACAGTCACTTCATTTATAATCAGTAATGCATTTGATAATGCATCTGGCAGATTACTTGCTGATTATTGCAAGTTTATTTTCTTTTGAACTTCTGGTTCAAGTTTGATTTGTGCGTGGGCCTAAGTATTGAAGATCTTTTGTGTTCCACGTAATTTCACGGCATTTATTAATTGTGGTATTTTTCTCTCCCCCTAAGGCCGGAAATAGATCTTCGTCGAATGTGCAGTCAGCGAAACGGGCTGTAAACTGATCCCCAGTTAAAGGCTCGAGGTATTTAAGTATTGTGGGAGATACAAAACCGATGTAAATACCGAGTTTCCTTTGTGGGCCCATAGAGGTTCGCTTAGGTGGTGGTATTGGAACATACATTGCACAATCGAATGTTCGCAGATGGGAAATGTTAGGTTCATTTCCACGCACAAGTTGAATAGGGGAATATTCATGATATGCAGTTGGTCGGAATTGGATTAGTGATGATGCATGTAAGATTGCATGCCCCCAACATGAAACAGGTAAGTTCATTTTTTGTAGTAGTGATCTAGCGATTAATTTAAGACGTCTAATTAATGATTCAGCTAGACCATTTTGAGTATGAACATGAGGGACCGAATGCTCCACTTTGATTCCCAATGCCAAGCAACAATCATCAAATGCCTTATATGTGAATTCACCGGCATTGTCCATGCGTATGGATTTGATTGGATGATCTGGGAATTGTGATATCAACAGGATAATCTGAGCAATAAGCTTTGCAAAAGCAGTATTGCGAGTGGATAGCATCGTTACATAAGTCCACCGAGTGGATGCATCTATTAGGACCATAAAGTACTGAAATGGTCCAGATGGTGGGTGTATTGGTCCACAAATATCTCCTTGAATCCTTTCAAGGAATTTAGGAGATTCAGTTCTTACTTTACTACTAGAATGACGAATTATTAGCTTACCCTCTGTGCAAGCATCACATATGTATTCATTAACAGAAGAGATTCTGTTGTGTGTTATGATATGGCCAGATGAATTACATAGAATCCAACGCATCATGGATTGTTCTGGATGTTTTAACCGCTTATGCCATAGTTTGAAAGAGTTTGGATCATTAAATTTTAGATTAAGGGCTATATGGAGATTTGAGGGTCTGATGTATGTGTAATACAAGCCAGATGAGAAAGATGGAAGTTTTTCGACGATGTGTTTACGACAATTCAAATAGTGAGTCATCAACAGATATTCACTATTGTCCTCAGTATTTGTTTCAATGTGATAGCCATTCTGTCGAATGTCTTTGAAACTGAGGAGGGTACGCTTTGATTGTGGAAACAATAAAGCATTCTCGATTATTAATTCGGTACCCATAGGTAGAATGATCGAGGCTCTTCCGGAGCCAACGATTTGTATGTCGTCGTCGGAAATAGTAGTGACACTTCCTTTCTTTTCGGTTAATGTTTGGAAAAATTGTCTATCTTTTAAGATAGTATGTGTAGTAGCACTATCTACTAAGCACAACACATTAATCTCCATAAACACTTAAGTGTATGTTTGATTACGTTTAGATATGAGGAATGCTAAGGAGAGCCAAGATTACAGACGCTGATTGATCAGCCGCACAAGGGATCACTTAGGTCCTACTTTATTAAGAACGTATTAAATTATTTTTGTAGACAATAGTCATATGTGCACCCAAGAGGTCATCCTTGTCGGTGTGGTGTGATTCACCTTTAGGAGTCTTCCCCTTTTTGTCTTTTAGCATGCGTTGATATAGCTCCACTTGATGTTTCGGAGTTCGACACTGGCGAGACCAATGGTCGTCGCATCCACACTTGTGACAGAGTTGCTTGTTCTGTGCACTTGAGCTCGAAGGTTTGTCTTGAGGTGCAATCCTTTCAGTTGCACTAGATTGTGCATTGTTGCGACCTCTACCTCTTCCCCTACCACGGCCTCGACCTCAGGTCGATCCGCGTCCCCCACTCGCCTCATTTCCTTTTCCACGTTTACGACCTCTAGAGTTCCTCTGAGTAGCATGTGCTTCAGGCACAACTTGTGAGCCTACCGATCTAGTATTGTGATTTTTTATTAACAATTGGTTGTGCTTTTCTGCAACTAGAAGTGCAGAAATAAGCTCGGAGTGAGATTGATACTCTTTGGCCCTGTACTGCAGCTGGAGTACAAGATTAATAGCGTGGAAAATGGAAAGAGTTTTTTTTTTTTCAATTAACTGATAATCAGTTATTGTTTCTTTACACAGCTTAAGCTGAGAAACTATGCGATGTAGGGCAGAGTTGTACTCCATTACAGACTTGAAGTTTTGGAAACGAAGTGTTATCCATTCATGTCTGGTATCGGGGAGAATCACATCATGTTGTTGTTGGAATCGATCCTGGAGGGATTTCCACAACGTCAATGGATCTTTTTCAGTGAGGTATTCGTTCTTAAGATCTTTGTGAAGATGATGTCTTAAGAAAATTAGAGCTTTTGCCTTTTGGGCAGTTGTGGATTTAGATGGTTGTCTAGTTGTGTCGGTAAGGTCTTTAGAGACAAGGTGGGTTTCAACGTTGAGAGCCCATGTCAAATAGTTATGGCAATCAAGTGCCAATTAATCGAATTCACATTTAGTGATGTTTGACATGTTTTTGCTACAAAAATTAATAAATGGAAATTTATTAAAATTATTTGTTTGTAGCATTTAATAATTAAGGTTCAATCAATAAAAAAGCTAAGACAAAAATTAATTAATTATAGGGGGTATTGATATTTTTGGGTGTATGACTTTTGAGACAATTATTAAAGGGACTTGAACCCAAAAATAATTATTGGATAAGACCTCTTAAAAAAATTGATGATTTGGGCTTCATAATACCATTATGAATTTTATTAATGAAATATCGGACCCAAAAATAATTGTTAGGATCCAATAATTGGGATCAACTAAAAAGATAAGACCCAAATTAATTAATTATATTAAGGGTCCAAAACAATTAAATTGAATGGCCCTATTAATAATATTAAGGGCCCAAAAACGTGAAGGCCCAAAACAAATTAAAGAATGTTGACCTAATTTATATAAAAAAAATAAGAGGCCCAACACCAAATAGCCCAATTTCCAAATCAATTATCACATAGGGCTTTCAGGACGAAAATATCTGTAGACATGGTCAACAGATTTTGGGGGGAAAACGTGGGCGTAACAAAAGCCGATTTTTCAGCGGCCGTTTGCCGTCGTGAAACGCACAGAACCAGCGTTGTGGGGGTCGCCGATGCAAGCTGTGCCGCCACCGTGTCATCGGCGCCATCGCGCGCAGAACCGCCGAGCGGAACAGGGACGCCGCTGTCGCGGCCGGTGCTGCGGAGCAGGGGCGTCGTTTCACGCCGTTCGTCGCGCACCCGGAGGCGCCGTCACGCACAAGGGTGGAGGCGCCATCGCACAGGCGGTTGTCGCGCGTCGCCGTTCTACCGTCGCCGTCGCCATAGTCGGCGTGTCACAGATCAAAGGCCGGCGTAATGGTACGCCGTTCACACAGCCGCCGTCGTTCGCTCGGTCGCGGCGTGGTGACGCTGTTGTTCGTCAAGACCGCTTCAGGGGTCGACGGGTAGGTTTCGATTTCAATATGATTTAGAAATGAAACACTGGGTTTCAGGTTTTGAAACCACGCCAATTTGATTTTGGGTTTAGAAAACCATTTCTGGAAATTGGGAATTCGATGAAGATCGAATTAGATTTTGTTTTTTATTTTTCTGGGTTTCAGAAAGAATTTCGGTATTGAATTTCTGGATTTTCAGAAATCTGGGTTTTGTTTCATAGCATAGCAGAAACAATTTTGTTGTTCTGATTTAGGAATTCTGGAGTTGGGTTTTGTTATTTAAGTAAGCAGCAATTCATATAAACATGTATACGAAAAGCATATTCAAGAAAACATAATCCGCAGAAATCTAATCATGGATATAAACAAATAATCAGGATACACATGCCTTTTATTTTCAGAAAAGAACAGTAAATTAAAACTCACAAATTACTGTTTAATTTCCAAATTAAAATCTGAGTTTCGAATCCAATCCGAAAATTGTGCTGGAGCAATCCTCTCTTAAATCCTTAACGCTCGTAGAGACTCGTGCTGATAACGTGTTGTAATCTTGAGAGGAAAGCGTAAAGCAAATGTAAAGACACAGAGTTTGATAACCCAGTTCGTCATGGAGTGACTAAGTCTGGGGCCGACCAAGCCAGGAGATAGTATAATATGAAAACTGCCGTATACAAAATGAGGTGAAGTATAGAATACATAGGAATGATACATTATAAATAGAGTATCTAATCCTAAGTCTTGTGGACCTAAAGCCCATGGACTATAATCCTAATATTATATCCATTAATATAATAATATATTTCCACATATTATAACAACAATAACTAGTTGTTGGAGCAATGAAGAAAACAGAATTACTATATAATTATAAATAATTAAAAGTGGAAAAATAAGAAAAAAGTGCAAACTGATTATCATTCTTAGAAACCGCTCCTCTTAGATCATATAAATTCCCCTCCAACCAACACTTTTCTCTCTTCTTGTTCAGTAGCTAACTCAAGATTAATGGCGCTAATTAATAGCAGCATTACAGCAGTGGAGTTTGTGTATGATGCTGTGGAAGCGTACGACGTGTTCATCAGCTGTCAAAATTTCATTATCTCGGGAACCCCTATCAACTTTAACCACACTATCTCGACCACCGTCACAAGGTTCCCCCATGTGATCGAACAGTGGATCCACGGCGTCTACGCCCAAGTCGGAAATAGTAATGTCTCCCGCCACGTGGGCTTCGAAGTGGAGATCGACCTCGGCACCTACCGTATCGGGACGGTGCAATTCTGCTTGGGAAACCGGTGCCTGCTGTTCCATCCGCTATCAGCAGCAACATCGTGCCCTCCCTGCCTCGTCCAATTCCTGCGCGACAAGGACAATTTTACTTTCGTGGGCACAGATGTATTACACAAGATGACCCTCTTGAAAGAGCAGTTTTCCATTACAGGCACCATCGCCCTCATGGATTTGGGTTTCCATTCGATTGAGCCAGTCACCAAGAAGAGGGCCCTCTTGCGTGCGGTTCCGTACGAGTGTCTGGTCCAACAATACTGGGGTCGATCAAAACTCGTTCCACCGATGGTGCAATATGTTTGTCTCAATGCTTTCCTCAATATTCATATCGCTAAGTGCCTCTGGGATATATCTTAATTCACTTCTCCATATCAATTTCTTTATAAGCATTTTAATTCTGACATTGATGATATATATATCAATCGTTACTTTTTCTTTGAATCTTTAATTCTTGTACCAACAAATTTGTAGCATGTATTAAACTTCTTTCAATCTCTTATATGTTCTTGGTAGTACCTGCTTCTTTTCTTTAGCTCATATACTGATATGGATTCTTGAATGCAATCTTTATGTTTAATTATTTTTATCTTAATTAATTCTCGCTACTAATTCTTCAATTGTGTACATGGATTCTGATTCGATTTAAAGCTTTTCCATTATATTAGCTTACACTATAAGTACGGATTGGAATATTTATGTTTTTCTAGTGCTTTGTCATTTTTTCTCTTTCTAACTAGTTTCATGAGAATAGTTTCTTGAAAAATCTCTAGTTTTTGTTATTTTAAGATTTAAACAATTTTTTAGCATATATCAATGGTTGGCTACTCTTCTTTCATTCTTTAATACTTTGTACGGTTTTCATAGACAAATTTAACAGAGTATACATATATTAATACTGAGCTTGAACTTTTCTAGACGACACAAACATTGGAATGAGAACGAAAACAAATATATAGTAATTATAGTGGTTAAAAAGAAGTGAAAATGAACAAAAACACCCTTTTTAATAAGGGAAATAACTGTTATGTCCTTATCCAACAAATCTTTCAATTTTGCACAAAGAGAAGGAGAAAAGTCCAAAATACCTTTTAATTAAATTTTGTGAGAATTGGAGTACACATACCGCTATCCAAACACTCTCCTTACCCTACCATTAATAAAATCATTAAATTAACACTCCCCTTAATGAACCCTAAAGTTAACCGAAGTAAATAAATTAACTTCCACTTAATTAAGAAGCAATTCTTTCTATGGTGAATGAAAGATGCTGGTCATTCTCCGGTAAAAATGGAAGAAGAAGATGAGCCCATGATCTCCACCGTCTCCCCACTGGATTCGACGCCCACCACCATCTGCTAACAAATCAACAACCATTGCCGCCGCTCGACGCCGAAAATCTGCAACATCCATGGTTGTCCTCCCCCAAATCGCCAGAAACCAAGTACTGCCACTCACCTCCAAATTCAAAGCTCTGTCCACCACTCAATTACGAAAATGCGCAACCACCACAACCATTTGTTCTCTATTGACGAATTTAATTGTTAATGGCAATTTCCGACGGGCTAGAGTGTGATTTCGAGAAGTCATTGTTCTCTCCTCTGCCGTCAACGGCGATTTTCGGTGGGATGGAAAGTGGTTTCAATAAAAAATTCATGTTGGACAAGGTGTTGGGCTCAGCTGATATTTCCTCTGTTAATGGGCTGAATTTAATTGTTAATGGGCTCAAACAAATAAATTTATAAATCATAGGTAAAGTATTATATAAACCATTTTCACAATATGAACAATTTTGTGATATAAGATTTATTTTTATGAGTTTATCATTTTGGCTTATCGAAATGTGGTTCATGATATGAATCACTTGCAAAAAAAAAAAAAAAAACTCATAAATGTAAATCTTATATCACAAAGAGGTTTATATGATGAAAATAGTCTATATAATACTTTACCTATGTTTTTCTCAAGTAAATTATTGTATAAATTATGTTCTTGGACTTAAATAAATAATTCTAATGGATTGTATGTATGTAATTTTTTTTGGCTCAAATAAATTATTGTAAATGATATTATAAAATAAGATGTTGGACTCAAATACATTATGTTTCAACACTAAACTAATTAGGAAAGTATTTAACAAAAATCAACTTACTATAAAAAATATAAATTATATGAAATTTTTCGTAATATGAATAGTTCGTTACATCATTTGTCCAATATTAGTTCAAGCATTGAATTTTATTATTTATAATTATTAACTCCTTGTCTCAAATTTGTTTATTAGAATTATGCATGTTTCTTTAATATTTTTTGTTATACATGGTTCACGATGTAATTATTTTCTATTTTATATTTAAAAAACGTAAATATAATAATATGTCAAGTTTCTATACAAAACTAAAATTAAGTTCTAGCCAACTCTTTTATAATAATATATAACAATGTGTCCCAACCCACTAAAAATTCATAGCTTAACGATAATTCAATAACAAGTCAAGGAAAAGATGCATACACAATTTCTGAATAAGTGTAGTAGCTATATATAATAATCGTATTTAATAATTGAAGTTCTTATGCACAAATACAAACTTTAGACCAACAGCTTAATCCTTTTTTTTTCTTTATCGATAATAGTTATTTTTTTTTTTTGAGAATAATGCATACTAACATCTAAAATTTAGTACCCCTTAATATCTGTACGTTTATCTTAATTTATCACTCAATTATTTGTATAACCATTGATGGAAATGTCACATTATAATCTATCTCGGTCAACTACTCATATTATGATGATTATGTGAACCACTACCCTGACAAAGCATTGAATATACCTGAACGTGGTGTATAATTATGAACAGTGCAAAGCATGGAAATGATGAAAAATCTTGAACACTATACTAGTTTGGTGTCCTATAGTGTACGTCAATTTGCATCGAATGAATATTTTACAGTATATTACCAACTATAAATTTGATGTAGATGATGGTTATTTGTAAAATATTACATCTATGTAAAAATGCATACAAAGGAAACGAAGGATAACGAGTGAAATATGTGTTGTAACACCCCGCATAGGCAGCAACTTTTAGTCCCTTAATTTTTATTTTGGGCGAAAGCTTTGTGTGTGTTTAGGGTTTAGTCCTTTAAGTTTTTATGCTTTAATATGTCTTGATTAATTGCTTAGTATTAGTTGCCCCAATTAGTATTAATTAGACCCTTAAGTAGTATTAAGTTTCGAATTTTATTAAGAGAAAGGAAGAGAAGTATTATTGTTGAAGTTATAGTATTAGTCCTCTAAGAATAGTATTTCCTTAAGTATTAATTCATTAAGGGTATGTTAGTAATTGAGGAATTAATTTAGGGACTTGACTTTATGAGGTTTTGACCAAGAATAGGATTGATTAATACTTAGAATATTATTAGTATTATTTTTGAAAAATAGGCCTTAGAATATTAAGTAATTTTCGAAAATATTAAGAGTATAAGACTTTGATTTTTAGTATCTTTATTTATGGAAATAAGTCATATTCTTATGCAAGAGAATTATATGCTTGAAGGTTAAGTATCATAAGAATAAAGAGATGGTAAGAATTTGTTAAATAAGGAAATAAGTTGCCAAGTATGGAAATAGAGATACACCAAGATATTGGGCCAATTTTCTTGCCTTTTCCTTGCAATTTCGGCCAGCCCCTTATTCAGCCCCAAACCCTACTTTTCCAACTCTATAAATATGTATTGATCAAGTCCCAAAACCCTTAGACACCCAAGAAAAATCGGCAGCCACCTAGCACCAAATTCGGCCGTGTATTGAAGTTAGAGGACCAGTTTTTTCAGCAGCTTGTAGAAGTAGAAGGAGGGCAGATTTTCGAGAGTTCATAGCACAAGGATTAGTCAAGCCAACGTACAACACTTCTTTATTTTTCAAGACAAGAAAAGGTGGGGTGTTGATCCCTTATGTTTTGATGACATTAAAACAAGCGGAGTAAGGTCTGCTTAAGCGGAGTCAAGTCTGCTTAAGCGGAGTAAGGTCTGCTTAAGAGGAGACTAGGTCATCTGGGAGCA
>JAPKLY010000593.1:166586-237773 GCA_026898435.1 Prunella vulgaris
GCTGTTTTCAAAACAAGAAGACTCAAAGTCTTCTTTAGGGACCAACATGGGGGTTTAAACGGTGAAAAGTGGTAACTTCTAGTTCGATTTTTAAATGTTTAGTTGATGCTTTGATGTGTTTATGTGCCAAATATGTTATGGATGATCATATATCATCAATCTATGTTAAAGGCATTTAGATAATGCATATGGTACTCAGATAGTACAAAAGTATGGATACGCGAGGCGTATCAAACGTTAAGAACGAGGGGTATGTTTACATGTTAATGTGTCCTTTATATTTAGAGACTTCGAACTAAACTATCCCCACGGAGTGATTATTTTATAATTGCTCACCCCTTCACCGAACTATATTTTCAGATTTTCAAGAGTAAGGATGACGAGATCGGCGATGCGGAGGAAGGTGGATGTGATGCGAGTTAAAGAGTTAAAGGAGGAAGATTTTTAATAAATATCAAGTAGGCTTTTATTTCAAGTTTGCAAGTATATTATTTATGGATTTTCAGCACCTTTATGTTGCCATAAGATTTGACGTATGCATGTTTTACTTCATTGAGTGCATGGACACGTAGATGTTTGATTTAGGATTTATTAAGGTTTGACGAATTATGAGATTTTATTTTGGATTTTTATGAGGTATTATCCTTGTTATGATTATGTGTTAAATTGCATGAGTCTTAGGAATTAAGTTGATGAATTTATTTGTTAAATTTGCAGCTGATGGTCGAAAATTATGTGTATGATTAAGTGTTGATTTATGTGTTTAATTGTTCTTAAGAAATTAGTTATTATCCTTAGTTTGCATGTTCCATAAGTTAAGTTTTATAACTCCAAAAATTATGAAATTTTACCAGAACGTTTGCCATGATTTAATATGCATTTTGACCAATTTTCGTGAGTTTTTACTTAGTAGAAGTCGAGGTTCCAGTTTTAGTCCTTTATGTGATTCTAGTCTCCAAAATTCTTGTTTTAAAAATACAAATTTTATGTCCAGCCTATTTTCGAAATTTTGGCAGTTTATTTGCCATAAAATATTAAGTTATTTTGGTCTTAAAACCTGGAGCAAAATCGTTTTAAAGTCTCAGCTTGAATTTAGTCCTATAACTTTATTTTACGAGCTTTTCATGTGTTTTAAAAAGTGAATTCCGTGGCAAGTGCTTGTAATATGTCTTGTACGAATTACTTGAGTATTTAGAGGTCTTTAACTGATTGGAAAGATAATGGTATTAAAGAAAATGGATTTAGTATTAGTTAATGGACTGTTTTTATACACAACTAGTTTTGATGAGTACACCCAGGTTGTTTTCGAAAGTTTTATGTCCCAGCAGCGGTACCAGAATTATTTAAGTGTTGTTGCATGATTTTTTTGATGTCTTATGTGTTGAAAGATGTTAGAATAAGTTTAATTCACATGTGAATATTATTGAAACATGTTATGTATAATTGTTATGTTATTTTGTGATTCCTAGGAATGTGCTAAGTGAATATTATTGAAAGATGTTATGAATATTTGCGATGATATTTTATGATTTCTATGGATGTATTGAATGAGTTATTTATTGTGAATGTATGATTTATTTAGTTCAAAAAGTATTTTCAAAGAAAAGAATTTTTTTTAGAAAAGGGTGCACGTTCTAAAAGAGTGTTTTTATTAAATTTATTTATTAAAAGTGAGACTTCCGCTGATTTTGAGATGCATAGAATTTTAGGGCGTGACATGTGTATTGTGTTTGTGTCTTCTGAAAGTATCAAACAATGGCACATGTTATTTTTGTTTAATAATTTAAGTATTTTTTTTATGTTAAATCACTACAAAAAAAATCATGTTTAGTGACAAAATTATTAGTAACAATTAATATTTTGTCACTGAAAACTTGCATGTAGTGATAAAAATTCATTATGTTACAAAATAATATAATTAGTGATAATTATTTATGTTGTTACTATTTAATTGAATTTTTGTCACTAAAAACTTACAAATAGTGATAAAAAATTACTTTATTACAAAATTATATAATTAGTGACAACTTTTTATGTTGTCAATATTTAATAGTATATTTGTCACTATAAACACATGTATAGCATTAATTCTTTTACTACAAAAAATTGTAATTAGTGATAACTTTTTGGGTTGTTAATGTTTTATTGAATATTTGTTGCTAAAATATATATATTCTGTGACAATAATTGATAAACGTTACGAAATAATACAATTAGTGACAACTCTTTCTGTTGTTAATATTAAATTGAATATTTGTTGCTAAAAGTACATATTCAGAGGCAATAATGTTACCAAGTAATACAATCAGTGACAACTTTTCATGTTGTTAATTAATTGAATATGTATCGTTAAATATATATATATATATATATATATATATATATATATATATATAGTGACAATAATTCATAATATTACAAAATAACAAAAAATTAATAATTAGCAATAATTTTGTATAATATTGTTAATATTTTATTTAATGTTTATCACCAAAGCACATATAGTTACAAATGTTACAAAACACCATAAATTTATGTTAGTTAGTTAATGACAACTTTATACAGTCAATATGTCATTGGATATGTGTACTAAAGGTACACATATAGTGACAAAAGAATTATCAATGTAATACAATTTTATAATTTTATAATGAGTACCACTATTCATACATAAAAAATCTCTAAATATACTCTATAATGTTAGAGATAAAAATAGTCATATAAATAAAGACTAAGTTATCCTTATATAAATATGAGATGAATTAATTTAATTTTTCTAAGTTTTATTGACTTTAACCTTTTAAGTTATTTAATTTCAAAATTAATTCTTGGAGTTTGAATTAGTCAATTCCTAAAATAAATAAATAAAAGTTACACATGGAATACTAATTTAAAAGGTAAAAACAATCCATTAAACTCTGATATTTTTTTAAATAAGATAAATATTTAAATAATTAAATTAAAATAAATAAAAAAATCTAAAAAAAATATTAAAAAAAATTAATTAAATATTCAAATAATCTCATTAAATTAAAAAATATTTTTAAAAAATCCAACAAAATCTTTAAGATCAGTTAAACTAAGATATTAATTTATAAAAAAAAACCTCTAATTTAAATTAAAGATAAATAAAAATTAAAATATAATTAACTTTTAATTAAATTTTTTGTGAAGTTTAATTAAATTTTTTTTGAATTTAGCCTATTTTTTAAAAAGATTTTTAAATTAAAAAAATTGTAGATTTTTTTATAATTTTAATTTTCTTAAACTGATTTTTAATTTGATTTTTTAATTTATTTGATTTATTTAATGTTTTACATATTTTAATTAGATTTAAATAATTTTATTCAAATACTTCTCAATTAAATTATTTTTGAAGATTCATTTTATGTACATAATTATTCATAAATTTTGTTTATTTTTTCATATTTGTATTTTTAATTGATTTTTAAAGTTTAACATATTTTAAAATTTATTTTATAATTCAATTTTTTTTTAAATTTATGAAATTTTTTATTATCTTAAATGATTTTTTAATTTTTATATTTTTGAATTTTTTAAATATTTTTTAAAATATACTCAAGTTTTAAAGTTTTATTTACAAAATAAGAAAGGGTCCAATTTTTTTTCTTTTAATATTTTTGAAGTAGTGGAAGATGTGAGGTTTTTTTTTTTTTTTTTTAATGGAACAAGGATATAATAGGAATTAATGGGGGGTATATTTAGTAATGTATGTTATGTTTTTTTAATTTTATTGGAGTATGTGTAACATATAGGGTATATTTAGAGGATTTTGGGGGTATGAATAGTAGTATTCTTTTATAATAATTAGTGAATTTATTATATTGTCACTTTGTATAGCAACAACATTTGAAATAACACTTATTTAATTTTTTTTATTATAACTTAGTATTGTTTGTAAAAGGACAAAAACATGTAAGAACACGAGTTCACGGTGAACTCGGTTTATCAATTTTCACTGTCATGTGTATAAACTATTGCTGTTATGTATATCTACTATTACTGTTATGCATATACACTATTAATGTTAAAAAATTAAGTATATTTTTATAACAATGATAGTATATACGAATAATAGTGATACGAGTTCACGTGAACTCGAGTTCATAAGAGATCTACTCAAATTATATATATATACTAATACATAGCCCTACAAATTTTGCGGAAAACAAACAAAACCCTATATATAATTAAAGATTTTTTAATATTTTGTTTGTTTAAATATTTATATATTTTAAGATTTAGTTTTACTTAGTAATACTTAGTTTAAATATTTATATATTTTTATATGTAAAATTAATATTTTATTACGATTTAAACATAGAGTTGATATTAAAATACTTAAAATATAAGATACAAACTAATGGTAAATATTACACTTAATGAGAAAAAGAGATTTAGGTTTTATAGAATTGAAATCTATAGAAGTATAGAAATTAAGAAGATTGGTTGAGATTAAAAAATTAGATGTAGGGTTAATATTATGAATATATTTATAAACTTTAAAATATAGAGTTAATATTACACTACTTAAAATGTAAAATAGAGATTAATTCTTAATGTATGTATCTATAAATGCTTGGGTAGAAGAATGTTCTATGAGAAATTGATAATTGTATAATTGATTGGATGAAGTAGTTTATGTTGGTTTGTATGTCTTTTAGGTCGGCGATATACTTTCGTGTGAAGAATTGAATACATATTTTTGGGATGACTAAATATCATGTGCACCTAAGAAAATAAGTACTCCCTTCGTCCCGGTATAAGTTGCTCGTTGCTTTTGGGCATACGGATTAAGGTAAAAGTTAAAAAGTATAAGTGATTTGATGAAAAAAAGTGAAAATGTATAAGTGATGTGATGGAAAAAAGTGAAAAATTAAGTAATGAAAATAGTGTAAAAATATTAAAAATAATAATAAAAAAATGAATATTAGTTTCCAAAAAAAGTAAAAAAGCAAATGAACAACATATAGTGGGATGGACAAAAATAATAAACTAAGCAACTTATATTGGGATAGAGGGAGTATCTAAGCTAGTTTAACCCTACAAGATGTCATGCTTTTCTAAAACAAAAGAAATTAAACTTGTTTGAATTTGGTTGCAAACTAATCAACAAAATAGAAGTGCATAGGGTGAATTAGTCTAACTCCTTTTAGAAGTGTAGAAAATGAGTGTATATGCTTTGGAAATTATCAATTATGCAAGTTTTGAAGCTCCAATCAAAATATTAAATATTATTTGAATTAAAATATTGAACCTGAGGAAATAAAAAGAGATTTCGTTACCGATTTAATTTTTTTATTGAAATTTTATAAGCTTGGCCAACCACATCTTATCACATATATAAAATTATTCAACAATAAGTTTTATTAAAAACATATTTAATATATTATAAGCTTTTAAATTTATAAATTATGTAATTTAATATATTTAAATTATATTTTATCAATTGATATTACCACAACCTTTTTGAAATTTTATAGCTTGACCAAGTACACTTTTGTTAATTTAAATTAGTATTTTAAATTAATTTATAAAATATTTTTATTAGTAATAATAACTTAATTGTTGGGAGAAATCCTAGCAGTCCCTGCCTTGGAGGCGAGCTGCGCTCAAGTTCACTCGTTCGCTCGATTAAAGGCATAGTTGCGTGCCGCCCGTGGTGCTGAAGCTAGATATTGGGTTTAAAGGAATTGATTGTACAACTCACACCAACAAGGTGCATCTTCTTTTTTGGTGCCCATTGTGAAAGAACTCTAAAGTTAAGCGTGCTTGGCTTGGAGCAATTTCATGATGGGTGACCCCCTGGGAAGTTCTCAGGGTGCGTGCGAGTGAGGATATAAGCACGCTAGAAAAGACATGTGTTGGTTTGCGATGATAGTACATCAGTTCTACTCAGCAAAACCGATCCAACATTAATAATATTATTTTATCTTTTCCATACAATATTTCACAACATGCTCTAGAACCAAGAAGAAGTTAAATTACCGATTTAAAAAAAATCATCAGCTTGATCAAGCACATCTAATATATTAAATTATTCAATAATAAATTTTTTGAAAATATATTTAATATATAATAAGCTTTGAAATTTATAAGCATATAATTTAATATATATGAATTCTATTTTATAAATTTATCTTATTCCAAAATTTTACACCAAGTACACTTTTGTAAAATTAAATTAGTATTTCAAATTAATTTATAAAATATTTTTATTAGTTATAATGACTTAGTAAAAGCTTTTTATCTTTTTCTTTTAAATGTTCACAACATATTATAAATAACCTTAAAAAATATTAAAATTTATAGACTTATTAAATTATTTAACAATAAATTTTATTAAAAATATATTTAATATATTATAAGATTTGAAATTTATAAAATATAAAATTTGATATATTTGAATTCTATTTTATTAATTGATCTTATCTCAACCTCTTTAAAATTTTATAGCTTGACTAAATACATTTTTATAAAATTAAATTAGTATTTTTAAATAATTTAAAAATTAATTTTATTAGTTATAATGACTTAGTCAAACTATTTTATCATTTTTCTTCAATTTTTTCACAATATGTTTTATTAGTTAGCGATTTTTAAAAAAAATAAATTTATAAGCTTGACCAACAGACTTATTAATTATCTAACAAATTTTTTTATTAAAAATATTTAATATAATATGAAGTTTGAAATTTATTAAATATATAATTTAATATATTTGAATTCTATTTTATAAATTATCTTATCCAACCTCTCTTGAATAAATACACTTTTATAGAATTAAATTAGTGTTTAAAATTAATTTATTAAATATTTTAATAGTTATAATGATTTATTCAAACTATTTGATTTTTTTCATTCAATCTTTCACAACAAGTTTTATAAGTTATCGATTAAAAAAAAATGAAAATTATAATCTTTCGAAACTTATAAAATTTGTAATTTAATTTATTTGAATTTTATTTTATAAATGAATCTTATCCCGAACTCTTAGAATTTTCTAGCTTGACCAAGTAATTTTTTGTAAATTTAAATTAATATTTCAAAATGAGTTTATAAAATATTTTTATGAATTATAATAACTTAATCAAACTATTTTATCTTTTCCATTCAAATTTTCTATAAATTACCGATATAAAAATTGAAATTTATAAGCTTACCAGCCACTCCTTATCAAATATAATTTAACAATAAAGTTTATTAAAATTATATTTAATATACTATAAGCTTTAAAATTTAAAAAATATGTAATTTAATATATTTGAATTCTACTTTAATATATTTGATTCTATTTTTATAATAAGAAAGAAATATGCATGTTAAAAATAAAAATAAAATCATAAACGACCTATAAATATTTGTACGACAAATTTTTAGTACTAAATATATTGGCATTATGAATGAAATAAATCAAAGTTTTTACTTTTTTAAAAATATTTTTTGATGGATGATAGGATATATTAAGAGATTTTTTTTGTATTATATTACTAATCATAATTACCGGATAATTTAAATGCAATTTTAGTTGAATTATTAGTTAATTAAATTTAACCATTAAAAATAAATGATAAATAAATATTATTATTAACTAGAATGTTTTAACGAAAAAATTGAAAAGAAATGTCCACTACTCCACTTCCCCTCATGTATGCTTACTCTCCCTTGTATAGATATGCACGTCTCGCACAACACTATTTTAAATTTTTTATTTTCTTTGTAATTTTTTTATTTCCCTCCTATATACTTTTATTTTCCTCCAATCTTATCCCTCCACAGAATTTATGAAGAATGTTGAGATACAAACAACTGCTTAGTGAGTTTTTTCTTCTTTCTCCTTCTTCTCTAATATTAATTTATTCATTATAATTAATATCTTCCACTGCATTCTAATTTTAAATATGAGCGCCTCAAATCGAGAAATCAAGCATTTTTTCAAGATTTAGAAAATCAATCCCGACGAATGTGACATCAATACTGCTAGTAGCATATCAATTAATTTTTATCTTTACTATAGTTTTAGCATGACATATGTAGGGATTTGTCAAAGAAGAGGAAGAGGGCAGACACCACTTGAGTGCCTCTCTTCCAAGTGAAAGTTGTGGCTAGGATTAAAGGTACGCAGACAATTGTTCCTAAAAACTATTTTTCTTTAATTTAATTAATTATTGTGTTTTTTCATGACTTTTGTAGCAAAAATTCATTCTCGAAGAAGATCAACGCAGTGACAATTGAGTAGTTTATGTCCAATTGAACTGCCAATATCCGTTTCATAATCTAATGTAAGTAATTATATGTTATTATTGGTGAGATTTATCTTTAATTTTTTTTTTCAATAAATACTCATTAGAATTTTTTTTCTTTTTCGTGTTACAGGTTTGAAAGAGGTTTGAAAGAGGACTTTTGAGTAGCTTCGTAGACAATACATCTAACTTGTTTATTTAATTATATTATGTAATTTCTTTTAGATTTTTGCCTTAAATTATCTACTTTATAAGCCTGTAACAATTTATACATTTGTAGTATTAATGTATTCAAAATCTACATATGTATGTTTTAATCATAAGCTTTATATTTTATTTCAATTGTTCTATACGTATTGAAAATATTGGGAAAATATTGCCATTCATAAGACTATGCGAATTATTCTAATTATATTAATACTAATAAAAATTTGCTAAAATTTAGATTTTAGTGATAACTATATCGTAACTATAATTAAAATACATTTATCACAATATTATAAATTTGTAGTAATAATAATGAATTTTATTTAAAAATATTAATACAAATATTAAATGTGATAAAAGCAACATAAATATCATATTCTAGTGATAATAATCAATCATGACTAAATATCTTAATTATAGTGTCATGATATTTTTGCAACTATAATTAATATTTTAGTAACAATGAATAAATGTGACTAAAACATTGAGTAACAGTGACTAAACATTGAATAACAGTGACAATAATGTGTGACTAAAATATTAACTTTGGTGACAAATTATGAATGTCACTAAAAATATTACTTATAGTAACAATTAAGACATTTTTGTGACTAATCTTTTAGCCACAGCGTTTATAGTCACAACTTTTAAAATTGTCACTATCTATTTTTAGTAACAAAATTAGTAATATAGTGACAAAAAAATTCGCCACTGTAGAACATGATAATATTACTAATTTGTATGATAAACGTAGAAATAAACATGCAAGATCATACATGATAAATCACGTAGAACAGCTAGAATAGTAGAAACACTAGATTACTAGAAACCTTACTACATGATATTTCACCTTTTTACTTCACTTACCCTTCCTATGAGTTATCAAATCCTAGCTTCAGTCTGACCTACTCTAATCAAATCACATATTCAGTGTACTAAACAATATATTACAATGCATTGGACTCTACAAAAGCACAATACCTACTTATACATTAAACCACTCAATGAATAAAGTGAGTTTCACATAGATAGGTTCTCATGCAAAACGACTTTCACATTTTTTACCTTAAAATTTTATTCTAACAAAAAGTGAAAGTATGTCAACCCTAAAATAAATGTAAAAACCAATACTAACTACATGCCAAAAAGTGTGCCATCCATTCACGAGATGCCATCAGAATTGTTAAACAAATCTGGATCCCGAAGGGTATGGCTGACACTGTAGGACCCAATACGAGATGGGTACCTGAGGCCTGATTCTTTTCAGGTCGCTGCGGGCTACAGGAAGAAGAAGGAGGATCTGATGAAGGACTGGTACTTGGACTCAGGGTGTTCCAGGCACATGACCGGATTTCGTGATCTCCTTCAGGACTACGTAGCTCAGGAAGGCCCACAGGTAACCTTTGGTGATAACTCTAAGGGGTTCACCAGAGGATTCGGTACTCTTGTTGTTGGTTCTGTTAAAGTGCTTAATGTATCCTACGTTGAGGGTCTTAGGCATAACCTGCTTTCGATCAGTCAGTTTTGTGACCGAGGATATAATGTAGAGTTTACATCTAACATATGCCTTGTGAAGGACAAATCTACACTGCAGGTTCTGATTACAGGTGTCAGTAGAGGGAATGTATATTTTGCTAACTTTAAGAGCAGCTCTCATGAAACTTGTTTGGTTGCTAAGAGCTCATCTGAGCTCAGTTGGCTCTGGCATAAACGCCTGAGTCACTTAAACTTCAAGATTATTAACAAAATTTCTAGACTTTCTCTTGTAGATGGTCTACTTAATGAAGTTTTTAGCAAAGACCACGTGTGCGGAGCATGTTAGGAAGGCAAGCAAATCAAAGCTTCATTCAAGGAGAAAGATGCCTTTTCAACCGACACAGTGCTTCAGCTCCTGCACATGGATCTCTTTGGTCCGATTACTCCTGTCAGCATGAATGGTAGGAAATATACCCTTGTTGTTGTTGATGATTATTCCAGGTACACATGGGTGATTTTCTTACTGAACAAGAAGGAGACTCAGGTCAAGCTTCCGGAGTTACTTAAGAAATTGAGTACTGAACAGGGTTAGAGCATCGTCAGGATCAGATCAGATCGGGGAACTGAGTTTATTAACTCAATTATAACTGAGTTTTGTACTGACCTTGGTATTGCTCATGAGACTTCTGCAGCCAGGACCCCTCAGCAGAATAGGGTAGCTGAGAGAATGAACCGGACCCTGAAGGAAGCTGCCAGGACCATGTTGGCTGAGTCAGGACTGCCCAAGAAGTACTGGGCTGAAGCAATCAACACTGCTTGCTACACTCAGAACCGATTTATGCTGAACAAACAATATGCTCAGACACCTTATGAAACTTGGTATAAAAGGAAGCCTCGCATCTCCTATTTCCATATTTTTGGGTGTAAGTTTTTCATCCTGAACAATGGGAAAGACCAGCTTAAAGCCTTTGATAGCAAGTCTGATGAGGGAGTTTTCTTAGGATACTCCTCAGTCAGCAAAGCTTTCAGGGTGTATCACTGTCGGACCCTTTGTGTGGAAGAAACACCTCATGTTGTGTTTGACGAGACTGCATCAGTGCGTTGAAAACAGGTTCCGAGTCCTGATACTGAGGGGGCTACCAAGAGGGTGACAAGACTGAGCCTGAAGAATCCTGAGTTCAAGATCAAATTGGTGAATGCTACCAAGGGATGGGATGATGATGATGATCAGGATGGACATCAGGTCAACCGTCAGTAAGCCCCAGCCTCAGAGAATGTTGAGTCTCAGACGGAGGCACAGACTCAACCTGAGGTACGTACTGTCGGTGATGATGCTTCTGCACCTGAGACAGTTACTGAGTCTAACTCTGTAAGGGAAAACAATGTCCCTGATATTGTACAACCCTCAGGAAATGACTCAGTGTCCCCTATTCTTGCTCGTTCCGCCTCGTTGCCTATTATTGTTGAAACTAACATTTCAGGTTCAGACGAGGGAACATCAACAGCTCCCAGTGCAGCCATCAGCAGGAGGCGGTGGCTAGATGATCACTCATTGGCTGACATCATTGGTGATGTCAATGATGGGGTCAGGACAAGGTTGTCCTTTGGTGAGAGTGTTATGCTCTGTTGCTTCCTGAGTGATCAGGAACCTAAGAGCATAGAAGAAGCTCTTGCTGACCCCAACTGGATCCTAGCCATGCAGGATGAGCTCAATCAGTTTGAGCGGAATCAGGTTTGGGAGTTAGTTGATAGACCTAGGCGTCAATATGTCATTGGCACCAAGTGGGTCTTCAAGAACAAGAGGGATGAGAAGAATGTTGTTGTCAGGAACAAGGCCAGGCTGGTGGCCAAGGGTTACTCTCAGGCCGAAGGGATCGACTATGATGAGACCTTTGCCCCAGTTGCAAGGTTGGAAGCAATCAGGTTGTTTTTGGCATATGCAACATTCAAGAAGTTCAAAGTGTATCAGATGGACGTAAAGAGTTCTTTTCTGAATGGTGTACTGAACGAGGAGGTTTATGTGGAACAACCTCCAGGGTTCGAAGTCGGTGACAAGGTATATCACCTAAAGAAAGCTCTTTATGGCCTGAAGCAAGCCTCAGGGCTTGGTATGATACACTTTCCCAGTTCCTGATAGACCACGGGTTCGTGAAAGAAATAGTGGACAGGACCCTCTTCAGGATATCCGAAGGGGAGGACATTCTCTTGGTTCAGATTTTTGTGGATGACATAATATTTGGATCTCCTAATCTGAAGCTTTGTGAGAAATTCATCAAGCTGATGACTGGGAAGTTTGAGATGTCAATGATGGGAGAGATGAACTTCTTTTTGGGTCTCCAAGTCGGGCAATCTGACTCCAGAATCTTCATAAATTAGTCCAAGTATGTGAGGGACTTGATTCAGAAGTTTGGAGTTCAGACCAGCAAAGTCTCACGTATTCCCATGAACACAAATGAGAAGCTGAATCCTGACAAAGAAGGAGCTTCAGTAAATCAGACTGAATATAGGGCACTGATTGGATCCTTATTGTACCTGACTGCAAGTCATCCTGACATCACCTATGTAGTCGGAGTTTGTGCAAGGTATCAGTCTGATCCGAAGAAAAGTCATCAAGAGCGTGCCAAAAAGATACTGAAATACCTGAAAGGTACAATCAACTTAGGACTTTGGTATCCCTCTGATGACAACCTAGAACTGACTGGCTATTATGATGCTGATTATGGAGGCTGTAGACTTGATAGGAAATCAACTACAGGCACATGTCAGTTTCTAGGGAGTAAACTGATCTCTTGGTTTTCTAAGAAGCAAACCAGTGTTGCAACGTCTACTACTGAGGCTGAGTATATGGCGGCAGGCAGTTGTTGCTCCCAGATCCTTTGGTTGAAGCAACAACTGAGAGACTACAAAATAGAGGCCACTGAAGTCCCAATTTATTGTGACAATAGTAGTGCCATTGCCATATCCCAAAATCCAGTCTTACACACAAGGTGTAAGCATGTAGATATCAGGCATCACTTTATCAGAGATCATGTTGAGAAGAAGGATAAAAGGATGGAAAGGGTCCCTACTGACAAGCAGAGAGCTGACATCCTGACTAAGGCTTTGCCTGAATTGTCAGTAGAGTTAGGACTCCTTGACCCAGGCTTAGGGGATTCAGTATGAATCTCAGTACAGTATGCATAAGGTCAGGGGGAGCAACTAACTAAGGATCAGTTTGAAAGGTCAGTAGAGAGAAGGTGAATGGTTGAAGGGGGAACAGTCAGAAAAAGGATGGTCAGTATAGACTGACTAAAGTTCAGGACACTGAGTTCAAGGCTTGTCACCCTATTAGGTCAACTGTGGTATCAGTCAGATATCAAAATCTGACTGACTGGTATGTTTCCTGAATTATTTTAGTCATCATATCTTGCTTACATCATCTTTGATACTATTTGCCGAGTTGTCAAATCATACCTTTTTGTCGTACAATCTCAGCCATTCATTTATTTTTGGTTATTATTTAATGCAATAATTTGAATTAAATACGGACATCCTCTGACGAGCATTAAATGTGAAGGAGGCGGGAACTGTTTCCGATAAAGTTTTTGAATTATGACCTTTGAAATCCAAAACTGCCCAATCCACGTGAATGCAGCTTTAGGTTTTAATCTCAACTGTTAAAAATTAAAGGTCTTTTATTCTGAACCGTCCGATTTAACCGAACTTTTAGTATAAATAGATGCGATCAAATTCTGAAAAACCTTTCCACCTTCTGAATTCTTGCATCCTACACTATATTTCTCTCTCTACACTACCCTTTCAGACTTCAATGGCGCCTTCAAAGACCACCATGTTTCTGGCCAATTTGGAAGCATTGAAGGGCCAAGTTAACTGTGAGCCGATGGCTGATTTCTCATCTGGGCACCCAGACATCTTGCCCGTTCAAGAATGGGTCACGAAGGCTGGTATTCTCGACTGGGTTTCGAAGATACCGGAGAAGTTATGTTCATCTCTTGTTGCTGGGTTCTTGATCAGACTGCGGGAGAACGCAGAGGGTGAGTTCGTTTCTTCCACTCCCACCCAACACTCCGCTGAGGTTGATGGAGATACTGGGGTGAAGAGAACTTGGGTCAAAATTAATGTCAGAAAGCTGATCAGGGATACCTTCAATCTGCCCCATTCGGAGGAGAAGAAGCAGTTGGATCTTTCCCACACCTTTGGGATTGGGAAGGAGCAAGAAATTCAGAACTCTTTTGCTGAAGGGAAGCCACTGATTAAGGCCAGGCTCAACAAGTCAGTATTGACTCCTGTGGCAAGGAACTTGCTAGATTTGGTTAGTCAATCGATCATGGCAACTGCTGGAGGGAAATAGCAAGTGTCAATGCCAAAGTTATATCTGATGAAGGCTGTGGTGGAGAACAAGTTGTTTGACTGGGAGGAATTCTTCATTCAGCAATTGGTTGCTGAGAGCAACAAAGTCGTGGAGGGTGCTGATGGGACTTGCACATTTTCGAAGCCAGTCCACTATGGCACTCGCATCTCTCTGATGCTCCAAACTTTGGCTCTTGGAGACTTGGACAAAGAAAACTTCACTGCCCTGACTGGCAAGCAAGTCCATTTTCGTAGCTTGTCATCTGGGAAGGGCAAGGCAGTGAAGAAGAAGAGTGAGAAAAAGCCTTCAGAGAAGAAGGAATATGAGAAGAAGGTCACAACTATCAAGTCTATAATTATGAAGTTGAAAAGCTCTTCTGCGACCAAGTCAACATCTCCTTCTAAGGAAAGACTGACAAGGAAGCCTTCTGAGGACGAGGTGTTGGAAGATGAGATAGTGGTGGAGGATCCAAAGGAAGTGGAACATACTGATCAGGTTTTCTGATTCTGAGACTACTCAGGAGCCTGCCCAGATGGATGTTCAGATAGTTGCTCCGGTGAGTGAGCAAGAAGCTGGTGTGCCTCAGGAACCACTTGAAGATGCACCAATTCAGGAACAAGCTCTTGTTCTGGAAAGCGAAAAGGCTGATGAGCAGATTCAGTCTGCCCTGATCGTAGTTCCTGAGTTGGTAGCTGGGTTGGAGATAACTCCGGCAGGTTCAGAGGAGAAGGAGGAGGAGAAGTGAGTGGAAGAAGAGAGGGATGTAGAGGTTCAGGGGGAACCCGACAAGGGGGAACCCATGGAAGTTGAAAGGACTCAGGCGGAGTCTGAGCATCACCCTGAACCGTCTACTGCTGAGGAAACACCTTGGAGATTCGCAGCTCCAGCTGAAGAGAGCCTGACCCCATTTGAAATACTGACTCGGAATCAGGCTCAGAAGATTGTTTCCCAGCATCTCTCAGTTCTGACTGCTGCTCAGTAAGAGGAGGCTATTCAGCTCCGAACTTATGCCATGACTCGGAGAGCCACTTACTCTGAAATGGCCGCCTTGGTGGAGAGGAAAGGTTGGTCACAACTTACTGAGGAGGAAGCTGCACTCTTTGATGCTTTTCAGGTCAGCTCTATCATTCCGCTCCTTAGGATAGATGATTTTGTCAATACTGTCAGAAAAACCTATCCCAAGGTTGTTGTTGCTGAGCCGGAGATGGCTGAAGGTGTCGGAATGGAACTGGTGAGAGTTCCGGAGACTCAGCCTGAAGGAGAGCAAGGGAAGGAAGTGATATTGATTGTTGAGGATGGTCAGCAAGGTGGCACTGAAGGGGTCAGTGCACTGGCCGATGAAGCACTCCCTGGACCTGGGACTGCTAAGGCTTCTGGAGAGGGTCCATCAGGTCTGGTCCGATCAAACGACGGTTGGATCACTCAGCAATCCTTATATGTGCAAAACTCTTCACGAGCACTTGCCAATCTTCACAGGCGGGTGATTGTTGTTGAGGGAAAAACAAGGAGGTTCAGTGACTCTACTGACCTCATCAGCAAAAGGATGACATTGCTGAATCAGGATCAGGTTCGCTTGGATGCAGAATGGGCGGAGGCCATGGCCAATCTTGGAGTCTTTGTTGGCATTGAGGTTACATCAATTGCAGCGCAAACATTAGAAACACTTCAAGCCTGCAACAAAATGACAGCTGATGCCCTATCTGAGCAGGATGCAAAGTTCAATACTTTGCTGAGTCAAAAGGTGGAAGAAAAATTTGCTCAGATGAAGGGAGAAATCAAGGCGGAGTTGATAGCTGAACTGACCGCCAAGATTCAATTAACTGTTGCTGAAACCTGTGCCCCAATAAAGACTGACATCACCAAGGCCGTTTCCACTGAGGCCAAGGACCAACTGAAGATCTATGGTACTGAAGTGAATTTTCTCACAGGCCGTATGCAAGATTATGAAGAAACTCAGCATGATCTGTCTCATGGATTCGAACTGCTTACCCAATCCCTTGAGGAGGTCATTAAGAAAGTAAATGCTGATGATGCCAAAAAGGGGGAAGGAATAGCAAGGAAGAAGAAACTGATTCAATCAGTGCTGCACAAATCAGGTCTTGGTCCCAGTAGAGAGGAGAAGAAACGGACGAGGTCCGTATCTGCGGCTGAGGTGAGTCAGTCAGCCCGCTCAGAAAAAGCTGAAGCAGACTTCAGAGGATCCTTTGGCTACCATCTGGGAAGAATCAGAGGAAGCTCAGTTCCCAGGTTCAACTCAGAGTAGGGTTCCTGAAATGACTGGGAAGGAGAGGATGGCGAAGTTAGTAGAAATTATGCGCCTCGGTCAGATTCAGAGGCTAAAGGAGTCCAATGAGTATTTATCCGCTCAGTTTGAAAAATACAAGTCTGCTCAGGCTCCGAAGAAGAGGACTCAGCGGAAGCTGAAGGATGTTCAGGGTCAGGGACCCCCGAAGTCCATGCTGGTTGAGGAAATCATTCCGGTGGAAATGATGGAACATTGGATTCCAGTCCGGAATAGGTGGAGTTACCTATTCAATGTAGTGGAAGTCTGGGATGATCTGAATGAAGATAAGGCGGACACGTTCCACTACTGGATGTCGGAGGAATATCCAAATCTCTAGATCAACATCATCAGATAAGCTGACGCACGAGGCGTAGAGATCACTCCTCCTGAATTGGTCAGGTAGTCCCCTCCCCTCATCGGAAACTCAAACCAGCTGGACAGGGCAGCCATTCAGGCCGAGGTTGTCAGAGTTGCCCAAGTTTTGAATGTTGCAACTGATCCAATCAAACTGGATCATTGCCTGAGGAAGGTGCTCGACATGTATGGCATTCCGGCCAGCCGCTGGGAAGGTGATGAAGAGTGAGATAGCTCAGGAAAATAGTTGATCAGGAACTTATTTGTAATAGCTTCAGGACATTGTACCTTGTTGAATATTAATGAAGTTATTGTTCCTGAGTACAACTTCTTGTTGACTCTTATCTATCTTTCTGCACTCTTATTAAGAACTGTACTAACCCATTCCTTGTTTTCATCTTATAGACTAAGTGTCTAGTTTGGAAGGAAGTACTGAGTTGCTTTCACTGACTAAGTCAGTTGGTTGTTTATATGAATAGGAATTTGCTAAAGGGTTTTGGCATCATCAAAAAGGGGGAAATTGTTGGGACAATCTGAGTATTTTGATTAGATCCCAAAACCCTGATGAATTTGCCTAAGTACAGTTGTTCAGGATTGTCTAGTTCAGGATAGTGAGGTTAGGGATTCAGTTCAGGGGGAACGTGTTGAAGACTGAAGAATATTGGAGTCGACCCAATTATTTGAAGTCTGAAGTGCAATTCATCCTGAAGAAGGTCAGAGTCAGTCTTGCTGAAGATTGCCTGAACTGAAGCTGAAGACTGAAGCTTGAAGATCCATCCTGAAGACAATCCGGAGTTCCATTGACTGATGTTTCTACTGAGTACACTAAGCATGCTCAGGACAGAACTTAGTTAGTGAAGAGAAAGTGTAACCTATTAGGCCGAGCTGAATGCTCGTAAGACCTGACTTAAGCCTTGGGTCAGTTTATCTGACTTATGTAAGTCCACAGCATAAAGGTTACACATACTGGGCTGAATAACCTATCAGGCCGAGCTGAATGCTCGTAAGACCTGACATAGGCCTTGGTTCAGTTTGCCTGATCCATGTAAGTCCAAAGAAAAAAGATTATTTATGCTATGGGACAAAGAGACAAAAAGAATGTCAGTAAGACTCCGATAAAGACAAACATTCAGGCTGAGTTATTAACAAGAGACTCAGAGTATTGAATGTACGAGGAAGGACAAGTGTCAGGTGGTCAACTAGCCATTTGTACGGAGAGCCAATGATCTTTTGACACGCATGTACGGAGTCTGCGCAGCAGTTAATGCGGTATTTAATGCGTCTCAGAGTTGCAGGCGACAGGACAAAGATTGCCAGATTAAGCATGGTCATTAGATCAACAGTACATCTAGCCTGCAACTACCCTAAATAGGAAAGATTTGTAAAGATCTCCTCCAACGAATCTTTTTCAAATCTTACCTATAAATACAGAGAGCCTTGCACCCATTCAAGAAAAACGGGAAATTTCCAAGCGAAAGCTCTCAAGAATCCAAGCACTCAAAGCATACTTTGAACAACACTCTGCAATTAAATTTCCCTAGTGTTGTGATAGGATTCACTCTGTATTTGCTTAGTTCTGATAGCTCTAATCTTTAGCATTACTTTGTATTGCTAGGGCTATCCTTAGTTGGAAACCAAGAATACCAAACCACTCAGGGTGTGAGATTGGTTGGTTAGAAGGACTGAGACTTGTAAAACCACCCAGGGGTCAGTTCCTAGGAGAGGAAGTTGGCTATTCATGTCCCTTGGCACGTAAAAACCAAGTACCTATCCTCAGGGTTTTGAGGATAGCTTCCTGTTAAATCAGGTCATGGACGTAGGAGTTGGTTATCTCCGAACCACGTTAAAAAGACCCTTGCGTGCTGATTTACATTCTTGTTTAGGATCATAACTGTCATCATATTAAACTGAGCATACTGCATTGTTTAGAAAACTATGAGGACTGATTCTTCATCCTAATCAGTAAAACTGTGCACCAGCCTTAACCACCATTTATTAAGCAAACTCAGAGAAAATGTTTTTAGAAACTAAAACGAGTAGATTCTAAGGGCTCACATTCCGCACGTACTCTAGCTTACTGAGATAGTAGTCCAACTGACTTGCTTCTGAGCAGTCAGTAGGTTTGTTATCTCTACTGAGCTTCTGAGCACATTACTCACACTCAGCCTCTCTGCCTCCATTACTGACCTGTCCCTGCTGCCCCTGCGGACTATCAGTTCTGCTGAGTATCGTCAGGATCTTCCTGACTGAGCGTGTTAGAGCAATTTTCTGAGTATTCAGGAAAATCTGACATCAGTGTATTCCCCCCATACACTGATCATACTCATTTCGGGACCAACAGCCTGTCTTTCCAGGGATCTTAGTCGCGCGACTCCTGCATTTTGCTAAAGAGGTTCTGTCAACCGAGACACTTAGTGCCGGTCGATGCGCGACTTCCACGTTTTTGTCATATCTTGAGCTCTAGAACTCCGATCGACTCGATTCTTCTTTCGTTGTGACCCTCTCTTCAAGCTCTTCGACATGGAATATTAATTTATCCATTATGCTCAACTCCAAAATTCAGACTTTTCTCGATCTTGCTCGTTTCTTCCTTGTTTTGCTCGTTTTCACCTACAATCACAACTTTCTAGCCAAAAAGGGTTAATAACACAATTTATACCATATTAGGGTCAAATATGAATATAAGCGCATCAAAAGCATATAGAAATGAATGCAAAAACATGCAATTATGACCCTAATCACACCCCAAACTAGATATTTGCTTGACCTCGAGCAACGAAGCGATAAGATAGGGGAATAATTGTATGTATGAAGCATCAAGCACAAGATCAATGCCATAGAATCATAGCTCAATATCTAGCAAATCTAAAATACAATATCATCCACTTTTCTATCAAAATCAAATCAATGAACACAATATCAAGTCAATGAGTCATGATCCTTTCAAGCTAAGTGTTTTCTCTCAACCCTCGAGTGTTTAGGCTCTCTCATTCATCACACAATGATACAGATACTACCATAAGCTTGGCTCAAGTCTACATTCTCCACCACTTTGAATGACAAATCAATCACACATCAATGAGGACTTTAAAAGGTTGTAGTGTTGGCTCTTTGGTAGGGAAGGAACATATGGGTAATAGTGACTAAGTATGATTAGTAAAGCATAGAAGGAATCATCATGTAAATCATATCTTCATGCAAATAACAATCTCATCTTCATGCTCTTTCAAAATCACACTTCAAAGCATCAATCTTCCCTTATAACAAATTGTGATCATTCTCACACTCTAAAGTCAAACTTGACCAAATCTTCATGAGAAGTCAACCTTCTTTCAATTTCTTTCAAGCACTTGCCTTTGAACATTTTCTCGTCAATCCTTGCATACTTGAATATCTTTCAACCTTGGCCACCAATTTCTTCATCATATCACCAATCTTCCTTCCTTCTTTTCACTCTACTAATCATAAGGACAAGAGAGTTCCAAAAAGGAAGGAAAATGGTTTAAAGTGTGGTTAGCTAAATGAAAGGTCTAAGCACAAAATGGATAGCAAAGGATATCAATATCAATGGTAGGCTCATAGGGCTAAGTGGTTCAATATAAATCAAAGAAAATGCCTCATATCATTTCATGTGAAATCCTTATCTAATGTAGCCTCAAATAAGACTAAAGCCAAGTTCTAGAGTATTATGTACATGTGTGGAACTCACATCAAAGAAATATCATCCGTTCAAGATTGAAACGGGCAAAAATGGTTCAAAACCTCACGGGTTATAGGTGATCAAGACTCATATCTTATCAAATATGCTCATATCGATGAAATCTCAAGACTCATGAAATCAAAAGTATCAAAGATCAATAAGAATCAAGCAATAAATCCACTACACTTGTCAAAACTTTCAACTCATCCACACAACAATAAGCATATCTCATGCATTCACTACTCAAAGAAAGTAACAATATGGCAAAAAATAACAAGCAACACGAGGGCTCATCAATACAATAGGCATCAGGGCATAAAAATACTTCCAAAAATCAATTTAAAAATAGCATTGCCATGAGAATGACGAAACTATCACACCCCCCGCCCAAACTTTTTTGGACCAAGGGTCTAAAAAGTTTGGCAAAGAAGTGGAGGCAAGAATCATGCAATGCGTAATAAAACTCAAAACTAAACCATCATCAAATAAACAATACGATCCATAGTCATCGTAATCCATCACAAACACAATACCAAAATAAAACTTACCTAAAAAGGTACTACAATCTTCAAGCAAAATCATTACAAACCAAATTAAAACTAAGAATTCGGAATAGAAGCAAGAGATAGAGTTAAGAATGAGTTACCCATCCTTATGAAGTTAGATAGAAATCATTACTTCACGAAGGAGAATAACTGGGCAAAGTAGCATGGTTCTTCTCAATAAACCAATCCATAATCCTCTTTTGAGTCTCCCGCATCTCTACCATAATCTTGCAAATAGAGGACATATCAACACGGATAGCCATCACATCGGATTGAAGAGCAAACTGACCTTCCCTAAGAACATTCACTTCATGTCTAAGAGTTTGAAACTCTTGACCCCTTTCAATTTGAATCTGTCTTCTATCCTCCTCTCCATTTCCTACTTGCTCATTATTAGATCCTCCTCTTGAATGACTCTCCACCCTTGTACTTTGTTGGGACAATCTGAGTATGTTGATTAGATCCCAAAACCCCTGATGAATTTGCCTAAGTATAGTTGTTTAGGATAAAATAGTTCAGGATAGTTAGGTTAGAAATTCAGTACAGGAGGACCATGCTGAAGACTGAAGAATATTAGAGTCGACCCAATTTACTGAAGTCTGAAGTGTAATCATCCTGAAGAAGTCAGTCAGTCTTGATGAAGATTGCTGAACTGAAACTGAAGATCGAAGCCTGCTGATCCATCCTGAAGACAATCCTGAAGTACCATTGACTGATGTTTCTACTGAGTACACTAAGCATACTCAGGACAGAACTTAGTCAGTGAAGAGTAAGTGTTAACCTATCAGGCTGTACTGATTGCACATGAGACCTGACTTAGGCCTTGGTTCAGTTTATCTAAACCTTGTAAGTCCAAAGCAAAAAGGTTACACATACTAGGCTGAATAATCTATCAGGATGTGCTGAATGCACATAAAACCTGACTCGGGCATTCATTCAGTTCACCTGAATCATGTAAGTCCAAAGCAAAAAGGTTATTTATGCTATGGGACAAGAGACAAAGAGAATGTCAGCAAGACTCCAAATGAGACAAACATTCAGACTGGGTTATTAACAAGAGACTCAGAGTATTGAACGTACGAGGAAGGACAAATGTCTGAAAGTCAACTAGCCGTTAGAGCGGAGAGCCAATGATCTTTCGACACGTATGCACAGAGTCTGCGCAGCATTTAATGCGGGCATTTAATGCGTCTCAGAGTTGCAGGTGATGTGACAGATTTGCCAGAATAAGCATGGCGATTAGGTCAAACAGTATTTCTAGCCTGCAACCACCCTAAAATAGGAAAGATTTGATTTGATCTCCTCCAACGGATCTATTTTAAATCTTCCCTATAAATATGGAGAGCCTTGCACCCATTCAAGGCTAACGGGAAATTTCCAAGAGAAAACTCTCAAGAATCCAAGCTCACCAAGCATACTATAAGCAACACTCTGCAATTAAATTTCCATAGTGTTGTAGTAGGATTCACTCTGTATTTGCTTAGATCGATAGCTCTATTATCTAGCATTGTTTTGTATTGCTAGAACTGTCTTAGTTGGAAACCAGAATACCAAACCACTCAAGGTGTGAGATTGGTTGGTTAGAAGGACTGAGACTTGTAAAACGCCCAGGGGTCAGTTCCTAAGAGACGAAGTTGGCTACTCGTGTCCCTTGGCACGTAAAACCCAAGTACCTATCCTCAGGGTTTTGAGGATAGCTTCCTGTTAAATCAGGTCGTGGACGTAGGAGTTGGTTATCTCCGAACCACGTTAAAAAGTCCCCTGTGTGCTGATTTACTGTTCTGTTCAGGATCATAATTGTCATCATATTAAACTGAACATACTGCATTGTTTTTAACTTCAGGACTGAATCAATCATCCTGAATCTTAATACTGTGCACTCAGCCTTAACCACCAATTTACTAAGCAAACTCAGAGAAAATGTTTTCAGAAACTAAAACGAGTAGAAACTAAGGGCTCACTTTCCGCACGTACTCTAGCTCACTGAGATAGTAGTCCAACTGACTCGCTTCCGAGCAGTCAGTAGGTTTGTTATCTCTACTGAGCTTCCGAGCACTTTCCTCACACTCAGTTTATCTGACTCGTTACTGAACAGTCCCTCATTTGGAGATTGAGTAGAGAATGAAAAGTTCCTCATGGAGCACCTCCTCTGTATCACTCCTAGTGAAGACCGTGTTTGCCAAAAAAATTTGTGCATATATGAGGATGGGATTACCTATTTGAGTAACCTTTGACTGATAGGCGATAAACTCACTGTCATCATCTTTCACAAGAGCTCTCCAAAACGATTGATCTTGCCCAAACCGTTCATTTTTGTAGAAGTGACTAGGTGAAACATCCTCTTCGCAACCGAACATTCAGTTTATTTCTTGGGTAGTAAGTGAATGAGCTTTGTTGTCGATATGGAATTGAATTTCTATAGGAATACCACGATTCTCAATAATTTGAAATGTGCTCAGAAATTCAATATTAAGAATCTTGTACGAGTGGTCGTGGACGTTTAGCAATCCGCTCCATCCTACATTGCTGAACAAGTACTCAACATCCTCTCCAAATTTAAGATGCTCCGTAATCTCTTTGATAAAATATCTCGAACAATGGAATTCCGTATTAACAAATCTTTCAAACTTGACGTAACAACTTGCGTTCATTCCAAACCAAGAGGGTTTGTTACGACAAGTCTTATAACATTTCTCTTCCAGCTCAACAATTCTACTATCCTTCCAACTTGAACTTGCAGCAATACACTTACCTTTACTAGACATGGCCTACAAAATTCCTCATGTGAACAAAAGTATATGATGAAATATAAAATAATCAATCCTCAAGCACATAGGAGACCAAAATTGAAAAGGTAGGTTCTCAATAAAAGCATTAAAAAGATAAACATGCATCTTCACCTTTTATGCTAATGCCATTTTCAATAAATCTCCCATAAGCACAATCTCTTCATGAATTAAGCAATTGAATCATACTAAAATCAATATAACACACAAATGATAGCATTATGCACAAAATCATGATAGAAATCAAATTAAAGCACAATATACTCAAAATCCCGTCACTATGTCTATCCCTAATTTTCAATCTTCAATTAAGCTCATAACAAACAAAATTGGCATACAATTGAACTCCCAATGGATTACCCATCAACAATGTAGCATAAATGCATCATCAATATCATGAAAACTAAAAAAAAATCGAAAATCCCCAATTTACATGCTCAAGAACCCTAGATATTCAATTTCAAATTCATGAAAAAGCAACCATGGAATGCTTATAAAAATGCAAGAGATAGGTAGAGGAGAGTGAGTAGCACATACCTGCAGAAGGAATTCGAGTGAGGAGGTGTAGGATTTGAGAAGTAAAAATTTTCTTCTCTTCTTTTCTTTCGGCCGATTTTTGAGAGAGAGAGATACAAGACTCTTGTGTTTAAGTGTGTGTTTGTGTGTGTAAGAGTGTATAAAAATGAGTAAAGAGTTAGTGGGCTTACCTTGGAAGTTGTAGTCAAAATTTGACCAAAATTGGTCAAAATCTGGTTTCCCAGACACGACTGTCGACCAAGAGCAAAAGGATTGTCGACCAAGCTGCTCGACAGCTTGGTCGCGCGAAGTGCCATTTGTCGCGCAAGACCTTGAGGCTTGTCGCCCAACGCCAGTCGCGCGAAGCCTGCCATCCAGGAGACTTGGTCGCGCGAAGGCTGCCGACCACAGCTATGGATGCTGTCGACCGAGGCCTTCAATTTTCTACTTTGAAAATTTCAATTTTTTTACCGTTTTCTCTTGTACTTTTCCTACACAACTTCACTTAACACTCAAAATGTCACAAGAATATCAACAATATGAATTAAATATGATAGCAAATTGAGGGAATTTAACACGAACACACCCCCCCAAACTTTTTCGGATTGTAAATCCTAATAAAGTTTGGAAAAGTGGTAAATTACAAATTTGCTAGCACATAAAACCAATTAATCACAAGCTCTCAACTAAAAAAAACAAGTATTCATCAAGATTATGTCAAAAATTCACTCCTCAATCTATTCCTAACCAAATAAGCTCAAAATCAACAAGCAATTATCATAAGAAATTGGCCAAAAATACCAAATAACCTCATGGTTCCATTCCAACACAAAAATCAATCAAATCAAAACTAAAATCAAAAGAAATAAAGGATACGGATGGGTTGCCTCCCATCTAGCACTTGGATTTAACGTCACCTAGCAGGACGACTCTTAAAGCTCAAGTAACATCAAGATCGATGAGGGATGAGTGACTTACATCACTCAATTTTCTCCTCCAAAAACAAGCTTTCTTCACCAATTGTTTCGCCCCCTTATCTTCATTCACTTTTTTGTTCTTTTCAAAGAGAATCTCTTCACTTACTTCATTTTCAAAATTACAAGTTCTCATCACCCTACTTGCATTTTCACCCTCCACTCTTCGGGAACTCATTGAAGAATCATAGATAGAGAACGTATTTCTCTCATCATTCATCCTCAAGGTAACCTCTCCTTTTTGAATATTGATCAATGCATTCGAAGTCGCAAGGAAAGGTCTCCCAAGAATTAGAGGAGTATGCTTGTCCTACTCTACATCTAAAATCACAAAATCGACCGGATATAAGAACTTGCCAATTTGAACAACAACATCTTCTACTATTCCTCTCGGTTGCACCTTCGAATTATCCGCCATAAGAAGATTACTTGACATGGGCCTCATATCCTTTAATCCAAGCCTTTGAGCTATAGATAAGGGCATCACATTCACACTAGCCCCAAGATCACATAAAGCCTTAATAACCTTGCTTCCTTCAATTTGGCAATCCAAAGCAAAACAGCCCGGATCCTTAAGTTTTTTCGGAAGATGCTTCATGATAAGCTTGCTACTCTCTTGAGTGAGTTTGACAATTTCAGGCTCCTTTTTCTTCTTCTTTGACATGAGATCTTTCAAAAACCTTGTATAAGTAGGCATTTGCTCAATAGCCTCTTTGAAAGGCATATTAGCATACAACTTTGTAAACAAATCAAGAAATTTCTTGAACCTTTCATCAAGCCCTTCTTTAACTCTCTTTGAAATTTCCACCTTATCTTTCTCATCCACCATCCCTTCTTCCTCCAATCTAACCTCACCCCCTAATTCTATTTTCCCTTTCTTTTCCACTTCTTTTACCTTAATTCTCTCTTCTACCCCCAAGCCTTTTTCACTACCCTTCACCAATTTCACATTCTTACTACAAAATGCTTCCTCCACTATCTCGTCATGAAACAATTTCAAAGGATCATTCCCTACCACCTCCTTAGCAACCTCCACACACGAAATTGAATTACAATGCTAATGAGGGTTAATTTCGATTGTGGAAGGAAACTTACCTTTATTCACTTGTGAGCTTAAGGATGAAGCAATTTGCCCCATTTGAAATTCCAAGCTCTTGATTTGATTTCCTTGTGAAGCACACAACTCATCAAACTTTTTGTTCGTCTCACTATTCATCTTTCTAAATTCCACTCTCATATCTTCCATATTCTTCAAAATCAACGCCAAGGTGTCTTCTACACTCCCCTTACCCTCATTGTTAGGCGGCTTTGACCCCGGATCAATCCCGGGTGGCAATTGGATTGCCCCCTTAGGATTGGAGTACAAAAAATTCTCATGCCTTCTATTAGGGTTGTAAGGATGATTTCCTTGATTCGGAAATGGACTTCCTTGTTGTCTAAAAGGTGGAGCAACATATGACCTTTGATTGTTTGGAAAAGAATTGTTGTATTGAGGACGACCCATATAATTCACTTCTTCTTGAGTAGAACTAGTAGGAGGAGGAATACTTTCGATAACGCTTACTTGCATAGGAGCTGGAGCTTGGTTTTGGTTTTGGCCTCCATAGACCAAATTTATCACATTTGTCATCTTTTCCTCAAGAAGTGCAACTCGATCACCCGTTCCACTATTATCTTCTCTTTGGAAAGCATCATTTGCAGCAATGTTCTTGGTGATCTCGTTCACTTGACGAACGGTCTTCGTCCAAACTGAGCCTCTGGCACAAGAATTCAAGTAATTATTGTCTCCTTCATGCAATCCAATGGTGAATGTCAAAAGTATATCTTTATCCCTCAAACCATGTTGACGACAAGCCAACAACAAGGTTTGGTACCTCTCCCATGCACTAGATATGGTTTCTCTCGCCTTTTGTCGGAAATTCTTTATCTCTTCCCTCGCCTTTAGCATCTTTGATGGAGGGTAGAATTTCTTAAGAAGTTGGGAACTCAACTCCGCCCATGTGGCAGCTTTAGGATTCATAGATCGAATCCATGCTTTAGCTCTCCCGGTCAATGTAAAATTAAAGAAATGGAGTTTCTTCTCACTATCTGACATCCCTTTGTACTTGATCGTGTCACATATCTCCATGAAGTTATTAAGGTGAGCATTTGGGTATTCTTGATCACTTGATCCTTCAAATGGAGACTCCTTTAGCAACTTCAAAAGATTCGTATTAAGCTTAAACTTTTCAGCATCAATCGGAGGTCTTTCTATTCCATCATATTGCTCATTAACTCTCGGCTCAAAGTAGTCTCGCAGCAATAGTTCATAGTTTTGAGGTGGGTTTATGATTTGTGGTTTTTGGTGTTGAGGTGGTGGTGGATATGGATAGTATGGGTAATTATGTGGTGGTGGTGGGTAGTATGGTTGGTTAATTGGGTAATTGGGATATTGAGGTGGGTAGTAAGGTTGATTTGGTGGTGGATAAGGTGGGTATTGTGTGGTATAGGTTGTGGTTGGAGCGGAACCTCTCTTTGAGCAAAATTCTCTTCTCCTTGATGTACTTGTCATCTCAAAGGTTCTTCTTCTCTTGTCTCATCTCGAGCTTCATTCATATTATTCTCCATGTTGATTTGATTCAAACGAGCTTCTTTCCTTCTTCTTCTTAGGCTATTCTCAAGATCCGATTCAAGGGGTAGAAGATCTCCCCCTTGACTTCTTGTGTGCATACACCTAAAAAGAATCAAGTATCAAAACTTCTCACACAAAATAATACAAAATCAAAAACAAGAACAAAAATCAAACAACCAAACAAACTCGCCGTCTCCCCGGCAACGGTGCCAAAACCTTGTTTAGTCAAAACGTGTCTACGTGCAAGTGTGCACGATCGTTGTTGTCGCAGCAAGTTGATCAAGTTTATATTTTATCGAACACAGGGAGATGGGTGATTGTAAGGTAAGATTAATGTTCGAATCGAATTCACAAAGCAAGTAAAGGGGATATGGTATCTATGTCTACAAGTGCGTCAAACAAGTAAACTACCTATCACCTTGATTCACAAAGTGAGCAAATTGTGTGAGAGGTGTATTAGTGTACTATCCTATGTTTCATGTGGTGAAGCATCATTTACTCATGCATTGAGGTATTGTACAATCAATTGGCTAGCCACTCTAACATGCAAAGATCTCCCTAAATGCACATTAGAGCCTCTAATTGTCTTTCCAATTCTCTAAGGTAATTCTCACTATCTTAGGAATTTTAACAAACACTTAGCATGCAATGGCCTAATAACAAGAATATTTAGGAAAATAGCCCAACTCTCGTATGAGACTAAATCCTAATGGCCCATACAATCAATTATGCATATAAGCATTCATACAAACCATCAAAATAGAGAATTGATCATACAACATCTCAAGCATTTATAAGATCAACATAGACACCACACTAATCCATAGGAATCATACACTAACACACAAAGTGATTAGCCCATGGCTAATTTGGTAAACAAAAGAGAAATTGAATTAACTACATTCATCATTATGCAGGAATTGTAAAGAGTATACAAGAATTTACCTATTATAATGAAATTGAAAAGAAACAAGATTACCTCTAGAAGCTAAAAGATGATCCGACAATAGAAATTGAAAACCGAACTGTAGAAATGTAGCTTTAGCTATGATAAGAATGCAGGAGAAAATGCATTAAAGATCTGTGCGGTAGATCGAAAGTAATCATAGAAATCGTAAATGGAAATCTAAGAACACCCAATTGGAAATTACCTCTAACTTCTCCTAATCTAGTGAGAGAATATGATGATGTAAGTGAATCTAAGAAAATGATCAAAATCCTTTTGCAAATCTGAGATGGAAGTATATATAGTGCCATTGGATCATTGACTAAGATGCCCTTCATTAAAACGCGTGAAAATATAAAAATTGCCCTGAAATTTTGATCTTTTGCACTGCTTTCGCCCAACACCTTGAAGACTGTCGACCAAGCTGGTCGACAGCTTGCTCGACAAAGTGTCATTTTGTCGCACAAGAGCTGGCTGCCTGCCGTCCGAGCTGGTCAACAGCTAAGTCGCTCAATGCCTGTCTTTCCAGGGATCTTAGTCGCACGACTCCTGCCTTTTGCTAAAGAGGTTCTGTCGACCGAGACACTTAGTACCGGTCGATGCGCGACTTCCTCATTTTTGTCATATCTTGAGCTCTAGAACTCCGATCGACTCGATTCTTCTTTTGTTGTGACCATCTCTTCAAGCTCTTCGACATGGAATATTAATTTCTCCATTATGCTCAACTCCAAAATTTAGACTTTTCTCGATCTTGCTCGTTTCTTTCTTGTTTTGCTTGTTTTCACCTACAATCACAACTTTCTAGCCAAAAAGGGTTCATAGCACAATTTATACCATATTAGGGTCAAATATGAACATAAGCGCATCAAAAGCATATAGAAATGAATGCAAAAACATGCAATTATGACCCTAATCAGCTGCCTAAGGTAAAAAAATAAAATAAAATTAAGTCATAATCGCTTTCCAAGTGGGACTTTTGAGAGTTGTTATTAAAAGGGCTTTCCAAGTAGAACTCACTAAGTCCAAATGGGATAGTCACCCAAAGTAAGTTGGAACTGGCTATACTTGGTTGCGTCAGAAGCTCTAGTTTCGTCATGTAGATGTTGTACTTGGATGTCCATGTTTTGGATCAGTTTCCCCTCGTAGAGGGAAG
The DNA here is from genome assembly GCA_026898435.1 of Prunella vulgaris. Classification (NCBI taxonomy): domain Eukaryota; kingdom Viridiplantae; phylum Streptophyta; class Magnoliopsida; order Lamiales; family Lamiaceae; genus Prunella; species Prunella vulgaris. The sequence continues at coordinate 196,754 of JAPKLY010000593.1, forward strand.
CTTGGAGAGGAGTGATTTTTCTCTATTAGCGCACACCCAAATGCAATGGACAGAGGCTCGTTGTCCGAAATTAACACTTGGGATTGCACCTTTTTTCGTCTACAACATAAATGATTTTATGTAACACTTTATTGTAACACTTTTAGTTTATGTAACAAATTTTGGTAACATATTTCTAATTTATATATTATGTAATACTTTATGTAACACAATATAAATCAGTAACACTTACATGCAACACTTTTTAGGTAACTCTTTTACAAATGTAACACATTTATAGATAACACTTTCACATAGGTAACACTTCGTGGGTAACACCTTTCACATAGGTAACACTTCTTGGGTAACACTTTTATAAAGGAAATATGTTCTACGTAACACTTTAACACGTCTAATATTTTTAGATAATGCTTTTATATGTGACATATATATTTTTGTTGCACTTGATATTATTATTTAAATATACAAACACATATATATATCAACTTATATATATTTACTCAATTGGTAAATATAAAATAAATATATTAGTCATACATAAACATGCCCTAGTGACAACTTGTAAGGGAAAAATGCTTTTTTAGGACCGTAATTATAGAGTAGTTGGAAAAGTAGGACAATATATTTTCGGGCATGGAAAAGTAGGACAATATGTTTTCAAACATGGAAAAGTAAGACAATATGTTTTCAGGCTAGGAAAAGTAGGACAATAACTTTGAAAAGTCATAAATTTAGTCCAATTTGAGCCCGAATTAAACCCAATTCGGGCTCAATTGTCCTACTAAATTTTAGTACATTATAAGTTGCTAAGAGTATTGGAAAAAATGTTATAAATTGCTTACAATTGAGCTCAAATTGGGTTTAATTCGGGCTCAAATTGGCCTAGATTTAAAACTTTTCAAAGTTATTATCCTATTTTTCCATGCCCGAAAAATATATTGTCCTACTTTTCCAAGTCTGAAAACATATTGTCCTACTATTCCAAGCCCGAAAAACATATTGTCCTACTTTTCCAAGCCCGAAAACATATTGTCCTTAAATTACAACTACCTATAATTACGGTCCTAAAAAAACATTTTTCCCCAACTAGTAATGCAGTTTTTCAGAAAACACCTAGATTTGGTTCAGTAGAACACCAAAAGTTTCTCCTTAAAAACTATTGGTAATCAAAGTCAGTAGCCTTGCGAACCACTGCTCTCATACCACTTGTTGGTCCTGAAACGAGTGAGAATCATTGTATGGGGGGAGGGAATACACTGATGACAACTTTTTCCTTTTTCGGGAAATTCCCCTCAGGAATTCAGTCAATTAGAAATTGATGATGCTCACTGAGAATTAATCCTTTTGAATGAAATACTTAGGAACCAAAAACGCTGAATCCTGAAATAGTGCTCAGAGTGAGCTCAGTAAAGATAGCTCACCTACTGACTGCTGAGAAACTGGTCATTTAATTTGGATAGCTATCTAAACAAGCTTTTCAGTGTGAAATAAAGAGCCCTAAGATTATACTCGTTTTAAGTATTTTCTTGAAATCGTTTTAGCTTAGTTACTCAAAGGTGGTTAAGGACAGTGCTCAGTCTTAAGGATCAGGGAGATTGGTTCTTCCTGAGATTTCAAAACGATGCTGAAATAAATCCTAACTATTTGATATGACAGTTAATAATGCATAACACACAAGGATTTTTACATGGTTCAGAAACTCATGCTCCTACGTCAACGACCTGATTTAATAGGAGCAATCCACTATATATAGGATTGTATCTTGTTTTTATACGTGCCAAGGTGCACGGTCAGTCTCCTCCCTCTATAAGGAATTCAAACCCTGACTGTTTTTACAAGTCCCAGTCCTTCCCACTAACCAACTCACAACTTAAGAGTTGTTTAACTTTTAGTTTCCAACTAAGGGTGTGATAATCCTTATAATCAGAATAGATCTAAAGGAATTATTATCACTCTAAGCTAAATGCAGAAAGATTCCTATCAACACTAGGGATATTTGTAATGCAAAGTGTTGAGAGCTTGAATACGTTGAGTGCTTGAATCTTTGGTTAATATTGTAATCAAAATTTCTCGTAACCTTGTTTGGGTGCAAGGTCTTCTGTATATTTATAGGGAGATTTGTAATAGATCCGTTGGAGGAGATAAAAAAAATCTTCCTATTTTAGGCAGGTGGCGGCCTAGGGTTGTACCAATTACTTTTCACCATGCTTAATTTGGTGATAGTCTTCTGACCGCCGTCTGCAAGACTACCTAAAAAATACAATGCATATGTAAAATTTTGATTGACATTATCATTTTAATTTTTACTAGTAAAACAACTAGTAGTTTGAAAAGTCGGATATTTGTCTAAATTTACTAAAAAATATCAATTGCAATTGCATTTTTTTGACGGAGTTGGGTCTGAATAATTTTTTACGTTCGTTTAATCTAGAAAAATTTTAAAGGTACATGATTACGACTAATGTTATCCTTTTTAATTTTTAAGGATTAAATATGTATTATTGAAAGGTCGGAATCTAGTCGGAGTCCGGTAAATTTTTTTAGAAATAGCATATTTAGTAATTTTTTTTTTACGGAGTTAGACCGGAACTACTTTTTGGGTTATTTTTACCTAAAAAATATTTTGCATATATAAAATTTTTATTGATGTTATCTTTTTAATTTTTACTAGTAAAATAACTAATATATTTAAAAGTCCAATATTTGTCTAAATTTATTAAAAATATTATTTGCAATGGTATTTTTTTGACGGAGTTAGCTCGGAATGATTTTTTACGTTCCTTTAGTCTAGAGAAAATTTAAAAGATACATGATTACGACTAACGCTATCTTTTTTATTTTTTAAGGATTACATATGTATTATGTTTAAGGTCGGAGTCCGGTCAATTTTTTTAGAAATAGTATATTTTATAAAAAATTTAGTGACGGAGTTAGGTCAGAACTACTTTTTTAGGTTATTTTTACATAATAACACTATGCATATATAAAATTTTGATTGACGTTTTCATTTTAATTTTTACTAGTAAAATAACTAGTATTTTGAAAAGTCGGATATTTCTTCAAATTTATTAAAAATATCATTTGCAATAGTATTTTTTTGACGGAGTTGGGTCAGAATGATTTTTTACGTACCTTTAATCTAGAAAAAATTTAAAAGCTGATACATGATTACGACTAACATTACCTTTTTTAATTTTTAAGAATTAAATATGTAGTATTGAAAGGTCAGAATCTGGTCGGAGTCCGGTCAATTTTCTTAGAAATAGCATATTTAGTAATTTTTCTTGTGACGGAGTTTGTTCGGAGCTACTTCTTAGACAATCTTTACCTAAAAAATACTATGCATATATAAATTTTTTATTGACGTTATCTTTTTTATTTTTAATACTAAAATAACGATAAAATTTTTTTTTAGTCCCATAACTTTTCGAGTGTCCAATTTTAGTCCCAAAAAATTTAACTTTTTAATTTTGGTTCCGTATCTTATAGGGTTTGTCCGATTTTAGTCCTATTTTTGTCGAAAATACCAAAACAACGTAGTTTCATGTCATGTGCCGGTCACGTGTCGCCGGAGTTTGGGACTTTCCGATTTCGTTGCTGACGTGGATGCCACCTAGTTTTTTTTAATTTTATTTATTTATTTATATCCATATCACTAATTTCACAATAAAAAAAAATCTAAAACTCATTAATATTTATTATGAATTAAAATAGAAAATATTAAAATAATAATTGAATTAAATAGGAAATAGCTTTGCCATCATCTTCTCCAAGCGAGTAAGTTGAGCAGTGGCAGTGGCCATTTCCGGCATTCAAACTGATTCTCTTAAAATTATTCTAATTATGCTTTCAATTCCCTCCAATTCCCTAGATTTCTTCAATTTCCTCCCGATTTATCAACTCCCTACCCAAATTTCATCAAACCCTAGTTTCCTCTGCAAATCCCTGCACAAATCCAATCCTTCTTAAGTCAATGAGCTCCCCAAGTTTCGACTATCTGTCGCCGACGACCGGCGAGGCGACTCCTGAATTGGACGATGCTACTGAGTTTCCAGAAGACGTACTGAAGCCAACGATGTGCGACACCATATTTCGCCGCCGCATACTTTTACTTCCTGTTTTACTCCACGCTGGACTCAATCGTGGTCAAAAAACACTGAAATTTGCCCGAGCTCTAAGAAACTCTGCAGAAATCTTATGATGGTTTGGCGGCAGGAAATGGCCGCTACCCACTGCTCAACCTACTCGCCGGAGAAGATGACGGCAAAGTCACTGCTCAACCTATTTCTCATTTTAATTCAATTATTATTTTAATATTTCCTATTTTAATTCATAATAAATGTTAATTAGTTTTAGATTTTTTAATTGTGAAATTAGTGACATGGATATAAATAAATAAATAAAATTAGTTGGCATCCACGTCAGCAACGAAATCGGAAAGTCCCAAACTTCGGCGACACGTGACCGGCACATGACATGAAACTACGTCGTTTTGGTGTTTCTGGCAAAATTAGGACTGAAATTGGACAAACCCTATAAGATACGGGACCAAAATTAAAGAGTTGAATTTTTTGGGACTAAAATTGGACACTCAAAAAGTTATGGGACTAAAAAACTTTTTTTCTCCTAAAATAACTAATATTTTGAAAAGTCGGATATTTGTCTAAATTTATTAAAATTATTATTTGCAATAGTATTTTTTTGACGGAGTTAGGTTGGAATGATTTTTTACGTTCCTTTAGTCAAGAGAAAATTTAAAAGACACATGATTACGACTAACTTTATCTTTTTTAATTTTTAAGGATTAAATATGTATTATTTTTAAGGTCGGAATCTGGTCGGAGTCCGATCAACTTTTTTAGAAATAGCATATTTATTAATTTTTTTGTGATGGAGTTAAGTCAGAAACTACTTTTTATGTTATTTTTACCTAAAAAACACTATGCATATATAAAATTTTGATTGATGTTATCATTTTAATTTTTACAAGTAAAATAACTAATATTTTGAAAAGTCGGATATTTCTCCAAATTTATTAAAAATATCATTTGCAATAGTATGTTTTAAAGTTGGGTCGGAATGAGTTATTAAAAAAGATAACGTTAGTCGTAAAAAATCATTCCGTCCCAACTCCATTAAAAAAATGCTATTGCAAAAGATATATTTTTTAATATATTTAGACAAATATTCGACTTTTCAAAATACTAGTAATTTTACTAGTAAAAATTAAAATGATAACGTCAATCAAAATTTTACATATGCATAGTATTTTTTTAGGTAAAAAGAACCTAAGAAGTAGTTACGATCTACTCCGTCCCAAAAAAATTACTAAATATTCTATTTCTAAGAAAATTGACCAGACTCCGACCGATTTTGACCTTTCAATAATACATATTTAATTCTTAAAAACTAAAAAAGATAATGTTAGTCGTAATCATGTATCTTTTAAATTTTTTCTAGATTAAAGAAACATAAAAAATCATTCCGACCCAACTCCGTCAAAAAAATACTATTGTAAATGATATTTTTTAATAAATTTAGATCAATATCCGACTTTTCAAAATATTAGTTATTTTACTAGTAAAAATTAAAATGATAACATCAATAAAAAATTTATATATGTATAGTATCTTTTAGGTAAAAACAACCTAAAAAGTAGTTCCGACCTAACTCCGTCACAAAATTTTTTACTAAATATGCTATTTCTAAAAAAATTGACCGGAATCCGACCAGATTCCGACCTTTCAATAATACATATTTAATCCTTAAAAATAAAAAAAGATAGTGTTACTCGTAAGTAAAAATTAAAAAATCATTCTGACCCAACTTCGTCCAAAAAATACTACTGCAAATGATATTTTTAATAAATTTGGAGAAATATCTGACTTTTCAAAATACTAGTTATTTTACGTGTAAAAATTAAAATGATAATGTCAATGAAAATTTATATATGCATAGTGTTTATAACCTTAAAACTAGTTCCGACCTAACTCTGTCACAAAAAGATTTACTAAATATGCAATTTCTAAAAAAAATGACCAGACTCCGACCAGATTCTGACCTTAAAAATAATACATATTTAATTCTTAAAAATTAAAAAAAGATAACGTTAGTCGGTAATCATTGATCTTTTAAATTTTCTTTAGACTAAATAAATGTAAAAAATCATTCCGACCTAACTCCGTCAAAAAAATACCATTGCAAATAATATTTTTAATAAATTTAGACAAATATCCGACTTTTCAAAATATTAGTTATTTTACTAGTAAAAATTTAAAAGATAACGTCAATCAAAATTTTATATATGCATAGTATTTTTTAGGTAAAAATAACCTTAAAAGTATTTCCGATCTAACTTAGCCACAAAAAAATTACTAAATATGCTATTTCTAAAAAAATTGACCGAACTCCAACAAGATTTTGACCTTTCAATAATACATATTTAATGCTTAAAAAAAAGATAATATTAGTCGTAATCATGTATCTTTTAAATTTTCTAGATTAAACGAGCGTAAAAAATCAATCCGACCCAACTCCGTCAAAAAAATACTATTGCAAATGATAGTTTTAATCAATTTAGACAAATATCCGACTTTTCAAAATACTAGTTATTTTACTAGTAAAAATTAAAAAGATAACGTCAATCAAAATTTTACATATGAATAGTGGTTTTTTAGGTAAAAGTAACTTAAGAAGTAGTTCCGATCTAACTACGCCACAAAAAAATTACTAAATATTCTAAAAAAATTGATCGGACTCCGACCAGGTTCCGGCCTTTCGAAATTACTTATTTAATCCTTTAAAATTAAAAAAATAATATTAGTCGTAATCATGTATCTTTTAAATTTTTTCTAGATTAAAGGAACGTAAAAAATCAATCCGATCCTACTCCGTCAAAAAAATATTATGATTAAATGTATATTAGTCACTTATTTTAATTTGGTGTAAAAAATGAATAGGAAAAAGAATAGGGTTGAAAAGAATTTTTTTAAATAAGGGATTAGAATTAAGGGTATATTGGTCACTTATTTTTAAAAAAGGTCAAAAAAGAGTTTTTATAAATTTGTGGACAAAAAAGAGTTAATACCTTAAAAAAAGGCTAAAATTTATAATTTTTATAAAGATAAAATCTTTTAAAGAGAGTAAAATTTGTCTTATATTTTAGTCTGCTGCTTACAAGCTTGTTTGATAGCTATCCAACTCACATGTTACATAACCTTGCAGTAGGAAAGGTATCAATTACCAGCCTCTCTGTAACTACGACATGCTACTTACAAGTCCCCTGTCAAGGTGACACATGCTATTTGTTGTGTAGTCTAGTGTTTGTTGTGTTTGTCAAAAGATTTTCAAATACAAGTGTATTTTTCTCTATTTGAGACCAAAACTAATTAACTAAATTTCATAGTAAGAAGGGTATTTAAATCACCAAAAGGAATTACCACTATACTAAATTTATTAATTAAGTTGTTCATTAACATAACTCATAAAATTATGAGTTAATGTGTTCTTTTGATACTCATAAAATTGAATTAAAAAAGAGTTTTATAAAAAGTTATATATCACGTGACAAGTGTGGTATATACTAAATATAGATCCAATATTTTCATTTTTTCAAGTAAGCCCTCAATTTAATTAAAATTATAAATTGGACTCGATGCTTCTAGAAGTAGAAAACACATTAAGCCCTAACTATAAAAGGAGGCATCTGAAAACTCTGCAAGGCATCACTTGAACTACAGCGGCGCCTCTCCTCTAAAATTAAAATCGCAAATCTAAACATGATTGAAGGTGCATATCTCTATTTTCCTTTCTTTTTTAATTATCTCATGATTTGGTTTGTTTTCTCCAAACTGATGAATGCTCTTTCCAGAGAGTTGAATTGAATGGATTATGTTTTGTACGTATTGCTGAAGAAAATTTGGTGCTTGAAAAAGGATTAGACATTGCCTTGGATGCATCACTTCTCAGGTAAACCCCAATGTTTTGTCAATTTTCTCATTGCAATCGTAGATCTTGATTTTGTCTTGGCTAATTTTAGGAATAATATTATTTTAATGTGTAGGGTGGGCAATATTATGCAAGAAGAAAAGGATTCCAATATTAGAACGAGCAGATCTACGTCATCTTATACTAAGGTTTGTTTTCCATTTTCCAGGGAACCTTTTTTATTCTCTGTCTAGTGCTTGAATCCTGAATGAAGTTAGTGTGAGAAATTGATAACCAAAAAGAATATAATTCAAATAGGGGCAGTTACAAAGAAGGGTAATTTTTTAGTTTTATTATAAAGATGGGCAAGTGTGTAATTTTTATAATATTTGCACATTGTAATTGAATTACAAACCTTCTAAATTGTTAAAATAAATTATATAATTTAATTCTCTCTGCGCATATATGCCTCAAAATGCTGAATAATGAGTTCGAGTCCGACAACAAAGAATCTGGATTCATCTCGGCGGATCTTAGTGCAATGGGCGGATCTTAGTGCAATGGATGGCGAAGACGGAAACTTTTTTCATTCTCATTAGCTTTCTGCTATTCGGACTTTGATAAGCTTCCGTCTTCGCCATCCATTGCACTAAATCCGCCAAGATGAATCCGGATCCGTATCCTTTGTTGTTGGACACTGACTCATTATTCCGCATTTTGAGGCATATATCCAATGTCCACAAAATTTTATTCTCTTCTTGTTAAATTTTTTTGTAAATATTTTATTCTCAAGATTTTTTTAAAACTTTTAATTTTTTTCCCCTTATTAAAATTGTGGTGTCTGTTTTTTACACTTTTTGGTCTTGCAGATTAATTGGCATTGTAATCTAAAAGTCTGCAATTTATTTTTTAAATCTTGTCTTTTCTTTGAAGTTTTGGGACCGTAAAAAGTGAACTTAATTGTTGATTTTATTTTATTTGAAAACGAAGAGAAAAGCTTGGTGTAATATCAACAAATTATAGCTGGTTTTTCAATTTTCTTGAGTGAAGATTCTGTTTTCATGACATTTTCATTTGTCTGAAAATTTTGATTCAAACAATTTCAGTTTATGTTTGATGCTAAAGCTCTTGTATATGTGCTATGATAAAGATTGAGATAGTTAACATCGAGGATTGGTGTTATGCAGCTGAAACCATGCTGTTGGCTTTTCAGCATTACATTCTCATTCTTGGTTTTCAGCTGAAACCATGATGATCCCCTCGCTGCTCGTCCCACTAATGGGCGGTTCTGATATAAGCTCGGTTTTAAATCATTCCATTACATTTGCTGCTTTGGATACTCTTGATTAATATTGTTGTAATAGCTTATATACGTGATCCTTTTGTCATTTTTAAATCTATATAGTATTATTTTGGATTCTTATGGCCACATGGAATATAATTGTGTTGTTTATTTACCATTATTGCGTGTCCTGATGCCGTTTATAAGGTATTAAATGCATCTCTTATCCAAACTTGAGTTAACTTCTAACGTTTTTTCTCATCAAATAGGGTGATAAAGCCCGCGTGCTCTAAACTCTGCTGTTTGTAGGCGGTGTAAACACGCTGCTACAAACTCTGTTCGGCACAAGGCTTCCTGCTGTCGTGGGAGGTTCCTGCTGTTTTCTTACTTTTTTGTGTTTTCTTTCGGCTATTTTAGTCCTCTGGGAATGGCACCAGTCATCGGCCTCGTTGGATCAAATCTCTACTATGTCCGTCAAAGGAGAAGGTAGAGCGCAGATGGACTTGGATTTTGGTTTAATCTCTGACAAATCATCAGAATGGATCAATTGTATTAAAGAAAACCTTATTGCTAGTTTATTTATGGACTAAATTATTTTTCCATACTCTCTTAGACTAATATTTTTTTTTATTAATTGTATCGTGCAATTCAAGTAAAATTTTAAATGATATCGGTTGTTATATGTGAAGTTCTTAGTGGACTAAGTATATTAATTTATTTTTAAACAAAAAAACTTGTATAAGTTAAACAATTGAATTAATAATAAACTATCCAAAAAACCATTAACAATAGTATGAGCTTAGACCCATTAATAAGGACTTAGAGATCATTGACTCAAAATAGTATCCTAGGGGTTCATTTGGTTCGTAAGATATATTTGTAAAAAACATGCAAATTCTTTTATCTTACGAACCAAACATACCCTAAGATAAAGATGGGAAAAGAGTTTACATACGAACAAGAAAAATCACGTAACCACTACTTTGCTAATGTAATCTAAAATCTATGAATACTATGAGACGATTTTAATATCCTAATATTGGTTGTACCCCAAGCATCTGTCTTTCCTCTCTCTAATGATATTATCTATGCCACATGTGGATGAACTCTCTTCATTTCCTTGCACGTCAACCTTTTCCTCAGCAGTTCATCAGCTAATGACTTTGTATATTAGTTGTACTGTGAAACTCAAATGAAAATTTTAAATTTAAATTGATTGTTATATATATATTAAATTAGTTAGTTGATCAATGTTACTTGTTTTTTTAACAAACGAACTTATATATATATATATATGTAAGCATCGAAATTTTGTTAAATTTTGTTAAATATTATATAAATCACAATTTAAGAGATAAAATACAATAATATCTTCAAGATTTGAGAATATATTTTCCTTATTATCCGATTTGAGAATATCAATCCCTTTTTTTCAAGTCACTAATCTCTTAAATATAAGAGATTTAGAATGGAGTTTTAATAGGTTAGATGGAATAAGTCATCATGACCCCATCTACTCCCTACTACCAAATTGTAGGTCAAATTCTTCCCCTACTACCAAATCATAGATCAGATGGAATAAGTCACCAACGACCCCATCTACTTCTTACTTCCAAATTGTAGGTCAAATTCGGAATAAGTCGCTATGATCCCGGTATCACAAATCAAGCTCATGTCCTTAGAGATAGAAATCAAGAGATTCACGAGAGGTGTAACCCCCATCTTTTTAATAAAAAAAAAATGTTTACAAATTTTTTTTGCCTTTTATGTATTTTTATTTATATGTGTTGAAATTATTGGTATACAAATTGGAAGCTAAATTTGTCTACATTCACCACAACATCCTCTACTATCCCACCAAGATGAATTATCGAACGATCCGTTAATTGTAGAGACATGTTGACGACCTTGACCTTCCCGAACTTCAAACGGTCAAATATCGAGAGGGGCATCAAATTTATACAGCTACCAAGATCATCACAAAGAGCTCTCTTCTTTTCACCATTGTCTAACTCGCACATCAATGTAATACTTCCGGGATCCTTCAATTTTTGAGGTAGTATGTATTGAATTAAAGCACTACATTCCATGGTAAGATTCACCATTTCATATTCCTCCACCACTCTCTTCTTTGGAAGAACTTCTTTGAAGAATTTAGCATACGTGGGCATCTCCTCCAACGCTTCAAGTAAAGGGACATTGATGGTCTCCTTTTTGAAAATCTCTAAGAATTTAGAGAATGTCTCATCGAGTATCATCTTCGTAAAACATTGAGGAAATGGAGGTGGAATTGGTGTCCTAGGAATTCCCTATTCATCGCACTCTATCTTCTCTTCTTCTTGTTTTCTTCTAGCCTCCTTTGCTCTATTCATCTTTGGAACTCATTCTTCTTTCTTTTCATCACTTTTTCTTTCTTTCTCACTTTCTCTTTCTTCATTCTCTTTCTCAACAATTGCTTCTGTCTCCTCTTCCTTTTCACCCTCATCAATCGGCATTCTTGGACCCTCGTATTGAGTATCACTTTGGAGTTTAATTGCCATGCAATGCTCTCTTGGATTAATCTCCTTCTTAGAAGGAAACTTTTCTTTCTCTCCACTTCCACTTGAGGATGCAATTTGCCCAATTTGGAACTCTATATTCTTCATTTGACCCATTAATTAATGATTTTATCACATTTGGCAATTGACTTAGTTGAGTAAGTAAATCCATTTGCTCTTCCAATTTAAGAAATCTTGCCTCCATCTTTGGAAAAATTGGTTTGTTCCATTTGATTCTTTATATTTTGCCAAAGTATCTTCAATGTGGGTACTTGAGTGTTGGTATTGACTTTGATATAGTGAAAAACTTTGATTAGGAAATAGTGGGTGTCTTTAGAAGTTTCCTTGAGTATAAGGTTGTTTCTCCATGTAATGTGCCTCTTCAATTTGCTCAACCTTTTGTGGAATCCCCAACTTTCCAAACATTCCTCCCATCTGTTATCCTTCCACCAATTTATCCACTTTTGTCATCAATAACCTCATCAGTTCGGCAAAAGATTTGACTCTCCATTTTCCTTCACTAGGGCATTTTGATGTGGAAAATTTCTCTCAATAGACCAACTCGCCGTGCTGCTAGTGATATCATTGATCAAAGCAATAGCTTCTATTCTGGTCTTGTTTAACAAAGAACCTCGCGCCGATGAATCAAGCTTGTGTCTTGATATTTCATTACACCCATGATAGAAGAAGCTCACAACTTGCTCGTCTATGAATCCATGATGAGGGCACTTCCTCAAAAGGCTAGTGAATCTTTCCCAAGCTTCATGTAAACTCTTTCTTTCTTCTTGATGAGATTCACAAATGAGTGTTTTCATTTGACGTGTCATTGATCGCGGAAAGAACATTAAAAGATATATCTTGCTCAAGACCTCCCATGAATCGATACTATCTTTTGGTAGCGATGAAATCCAATCCTTTGCTCTGTCTTTTAGAGTGAATGTAAACAATCCTGCTCTCCAAGCATCTTCACTTACTCCATTCATCGTAACTGTGTCGGCGTACTCCAAGAATTGAGCAATTTGTCGTTGGGATCCTCCATTTGGTCTCCTCAATATTGTCTTTTTGTAAGGATATCAAGAAGAGCCGTCTTGATTTCGAAATGATTAGCCACCAAAGGTGGACAAGCAATCCCATTATATTATCTTGGAACGGGAGGCTCAAAGAAATCTCTAATTCGATGAACATTCCCTCTTTGAATTCCTCCTTCAACACCTTGATTTTGATCAACATTATCACCCATATCACTAACTTGTGTTCTTCAACGATTCCTCCTTCTAGCTAATGTTTCGATCTTCAAGTTTAATGGAATGAGTTCATTTCCATGAGATCTTGTGTTCATGCATACCTAGACAAGAAACCAAAAGTGAAAGCACAAAAGACACAAAAATAACAATAACAATAATAATAACTGCACTATCAAACAAGTTCAACTTGCACTAAGTTACACCTGAGCGGACCTAATCCCCGGGAACGCCGCCATAAATTTGAAACGTATTTTACAAACACTTACTTTCCAAGTGTAGAAAGTTTGTGTAGTAAGGTAAGTGACCGGTTAAATTATTAATCCACGGGATTAGTAGCTAATGTACCCTTAGAACTAAATGTCGGCGCTTGATTGTAGTGAAAATCAACTTTTTCCATATTATCTAAATTGCAAAAACTAAAATGGCAACAATTAACTAGAACAAAGAAATTAAACTAGAACTAAGAATTTCACCAAACAAGATATGAAAATAGCAAACAAGTAAACAAATCAACAAAGATAACAAATACAAAAAATGTGTGTTCGCGCGGGTGTTCTTCATTACGAGGTAATCAATTAATGGTTCGACACGTATATTATCCTTTTTGTTGTTCAAAGATAGGAGCAATAAAAATTAATACACATTAAACCATACTGGATAAGCTTAGAATTAACGCGTCAATTAAGCACATAGATTGTTATAGGAATAGTTTACCATTTTCAACCCGGGTAATCACATGAGTCTAAGAAAAATCCTAGCGTGCTTTTCCATTCGTAAACTAAGGTACCCCACCTTTTGTCCCCTCACTAATTACCTAAAGATTAATTCAAGTAATTAATGTAGATTAATGGATTTTCTAATGAAAATTACCCAACTCTCAATGCGATAATTCAATATTAACTCAAATCACAGAATCTAACTCACACCCATACAAAATAAATATGCTCATTCAACTCTCATTTCAACAAACAATTTACACATATGAATTAAAAGAGTCCAACAAGCAATTGATCAAATAACCCCATTAAACTAATCATATAACCTCCAATTAGAATAAATTCACAAAATTAATCCACTAAACAATTACCCATATAATTCCAAACACCCAAACACTAAAAATCTAGTGAATAATCATAATCTCAAATAAACTTATAACAAAATTTGTAAGCAACAGGTCTCGAGGGGACATTTGTACGCATATATTATGTTATATTTAACGGTGTCATATATTATGTAAATAACAAATTTGGAGATAAAATATACAATAATATCTCCAAGATTTATGAATATCTTTTCCTTATTCTCCAATTTGAGAATATCACTTCCTTGTTTTTCAAGTCACTAATCTCTTATAAATAAGAGATTTAGAATGGAGTTTTAAAAGGTCAAATAGAATAACTCACAAGACCCCTTCTACTCTCTACAACCAATTTGTAGGTCAAATTCTTCCCCTATTACCAAATAGTAGGTCAAATTCTTCCCCTACTACCAAATCGTACGTCAGATGGAATAAGTCACCAACGACCCCATGTACTCCTTACTATCAAATTGTAAGTCAAATTCTTCTCCTACTACCAAATCATAGGTCGGATGGAATAAGTCAACAACGATCCAATCTAATTCCTACTACTAAATTGTAGTTAAAATCCGGAATAAGTCGCTATGACCCCGGTACCACAAATCAAGCTCATGTCCTTAGAGATATGAATTAAGAGATTCACACACTACAAAAATAAAAAATTTGTGACAGATTCTTTTCTCAATAAACTATACATATCCATCACTAATTAATGTTTTTGACAAATTTCTGTTGGTAATTTTCCGCCTTTATTTTCATCGTCGCTAATTTTTGTTGACGGATATTATCTGTCAGTAAATTACTGACAGATAATTCCGTCATAAATTTTATTTTCGTCATTAATATTCTTTTAAAAAGGCATAAAATACGGTATACTATTGACAATCTTTATTTTTTACTGAAATGTCCGTCAATAATAATTTCCAAATTTTAAAATAAATTTATAATACTGACAGATATTTCCATTAGTACTATATTTCTAAATATTAAAAAATAATTTTAAATTATTAATAGTAAATATGTATAAAGCTAATCTGAGGCTGCAATATGAAATATGTTGAATCAATTTCTCTGTCTTGAAAAACATTGTAAATTATGATTCATATTGCATTTAACAATAAAAAGAATTCCATAGGAATTTGACATCAAACTTCACATAAACTCATGGTCTATAAACAAGTGAAAGACCACATGTTCTCATATTGCAAATTTCTTATCCTTTGTAGCTGTCAATCTTAGTTTTGTAGCTTCTTCAAATGTCGAAGGCATGAAATGAACAACAAAAATTGAATATTTAAAATCACATAGTGTTTATAATAAACATTACAACAAATCCATATAGAAACAACACCCTACTTGATGAGAAGTGCAAACACACTGTTTGGTAAGAAGTGCAGTAATTGAAGAGCAATTATGTATACACTTACAAATTCTAAATAATAATATTAATTCCGAATTTTATAATCTCACTCTATACTTTGATTTGTGTAATGAAATAGCTTAATAAAATTCTACTTGAGAAGACCGTGCGATCTTCCCTTCTCCCAAGAAAAATTGCAAGTGAGTTCTAGAAATATGTTACATCACATCGTCAAATCCAATCAATATAATTGCAATGATTTCAATAATTTTATAATGCAAATTTATATAAAGAAACAGAGCTATCCAAACAGCATAATTGCATCACATCATACAACCCATTTTGCACCAACATACTCTGATTTTATTACGTTTATTCTTAATGCTCCAAAAGGTAGGGTAAAGACAAAAGAACAAAAAATTGAAGCAATTAAAATAAGAAAAGGAAAACTCACTTCTTCCATTAGCAGAATCATTTTATTACGTTTATTCTTAATGCACTCCATCCTCAGCTGGGTGCATAAAATATACCATTTGTGTTGCCTGCATTTTAATAAGAATATGAAAAGTATATTTCATTTATATGTTTATATAAATAAATATTTTGATGATATGTTTGTTGTATGTACTTACCCCATATATGTAGGCTAAAAAATGAGATGATCTCTCGTAGAATATTTGTACATATGTAGCATCTCCATATCTTGGGTGTGGTCATGACCTACAGAGACAGTCACTTGGGGGGAGATGAAAAAATAGTTCAAAGTTGTCTCATGATCTCTTGATAGATATAACTCACCCAAATATCTTTAATTAATGTAAATACACATATTATTATTTAAATAAAGAAAATTAAATCTCTAGAAGAAGTAAATACGAAAATTCAATAAACACATACCTGAGATAAAAAGAAATGGTAATCGCACTCAACCACTAGTTGTGGACTACTTCCATAACATGCTCCAGATGGATAACGTCTTCCCAACCACTTATATGAAAGTAAGTAGTAAAAGAAACTAGAATACCAACATAAGTGGGGGACGGCACCAACATGTACACCTTAGACATTAGAGTATCGCTGTGATCTATGTCACCTGACATAGGATAACCTAGTTGTCATCGTCTTGGCACTGCAGCAGGAGGCCTCCTCGGTCTTTCCCTTTCAATAGGCACTGCCGCACGAAGTAAAATCGTCTTTTGGGGAGTCCATAATTTCAACAATCAATTTGCAATTGGTTAGTTTAATAAAAATGACAGAAAATTTAATAACATTGTTGATGGAATTGTTTAATGGTAGGATTTAGTGGCTGTAATTATCTGTGAATTCCACCAAACAATAATCAAAAGATAATGTGTTCTTGATAATATTTTAGAGAGAGAGATTGTGAAGAGTAGAGTGAGAAAGTAATTCTGATGTAATGAACTTAGAGAGAGAAAGAGTGTACAAGAGACCTATTTATAGGTTTGCATGTTGTGAGGTGGCACCTTATGGGCTTACAAGGCCTTAGGTGCTGACAAGTGTCCTTTACACCTGTCCTTACTCACTACTATGCTCCTATTACATCGCTATGTCCTACTACATCACTACCAATTCCCTACATAGCTATCGTATCTACCCCGGACTGGGCGAGCTTCTCAGCGAACTCCCTTGCCTTGATCTATTCTGGGATGTGGTGACAGTGGTGGACTTCAACCTTGCCCTTTGGATGTGGGCGAGCTCTAGAAGAGCTCCATAGTAGGTAGGCGAGCTCCCTAGCTCTCTCCCTCTCTCTCTCTCTCTCTCCTGGTATTGGTCAACTGATGACACGTCATCATGCATCTGGGCGAGGTCTGGGCATACTCCTCTCCACGTGTCCTTGAACCATGCTGGTGAGCTCCTGGCGAGCTCCTCAGCCTTGGTTATTTAATCTTGTAATCATCCACTAGTAGTTTGCCTATCAACATTTGCCCCCAGCTCATCCACATAATGATACTTCTAATGTGTGGGCGAGCTGATTTGCCTCAATGGGCGAGAGCTCGAGTGTAGGCGAACTTCTGTTGGTGTGATGTCGAGCGTCTTGGCGAATTCCCTTTTGGCGGCGGGTGTGCTGATGTGGCACGGAATTCGAGGCATCGTGTAACCTTTCCACGCCTCATTTCCCGCGCCCATCATGTCACACTTTAAATTTTTGCACATAGGTCCCTGAGATTTTTTGAATTTACACCTCGCTCATCTTCTTCCTATAAATAAGGGATTCCTATTTCATTTCTTACTTTTCACTCTTCGGATTTTCCGAGCATTTTCTGGCGATTTTACCCTTGCTTTCATCGGATTCTCGTGGATCATTCAAGGTAGAACATCTATTCTTCTTTTCATCCTTTCTTTTGCACATTCCCCATTTCTTTTTCTTTCTTCATTTTCTTCGTTGAGTACCATTAATTCCAGTGAGACTTTTGAACTTTTCAGCCGTCAGAATTCTTAATTTTGGACAATCAAATCCTTAGACTTCGCCTATAGCCATGTCATCACGTTCTTCAAGCCAGACTTTATCAAACCGTAACCCGGGGAAGCAACCCATGAATGAAAATGAACCTATACCCCAGATGACCCCTATCATGATTGAATCTGGATCCGAGGTGACCTCGGTAACTCGCCCTGACTCTGGAGAGCTACTCGGCGAGGTCCGCTCTAAGTCCAGTGAGAGAGCCACCAACTCCAGAGGTGGTTCCGAGGAGGTACTCCGCGAGCTTTGGGAAGATTATGGCCAGGCCCAAGAGGAGGTCGCCCAAGAAGAGAGGGTAGCTGGTGGGAAAGAGGAGGTCGCTGAGTCGGGTGGCCAAGTCAGCGACCTAGTTCCCAAACTAGAGGAGGATGAGGATGTGGAGGATGAGATTACGTTGGAATATCTTCGCTCTATTAACTTTCCAGGTCCCCAACTCCCCGAGTACGAGGTTTCCACCAACGTTGTACATGAGTTCATCTGGGAGGACTACGTGGAAAGACATCTAGCGAGCTTCCCTCTTCCTGAGCGAACTATTAGAGAGGTGGCTGGCCAGTCTGATTATGGGGCCAATAAAATTCAAAGTGTTATCACCTAGTTTTCACTTTCCAACCTCCACAAGAAGTATCGCATTCCTTTCGACATTCACTTGTATGCCCCCGAGAAGAAGGAGCGAGCTGATATGCCTCTACTTGTATGCCCCTGAATAAAATTTGTGACTGGAAGGAGCAGTTTGTTTTCATCGGTGGGGACTGGGAAGCTTCTACCAACTATACCGGGCGAGGAAGGCATATCTGTTAATTACCTTAGTTTAGATTTTGATGTGTGCAAAATAATGTGTTTAATTGTGTAAATTAATCTAACAATTGTGCTAAGGAAATTGGTGTTTAAAATTTATAGTTGTAAGTGAATTCTGCAGCTGTATACTTGATCATTCTATAGCTAGACATGACCCTACAGCTATAAGGTTTCTATACAGCCGATTTTTCTTATTGACAGGACTCTACAGCTGCAATGTTAAAGACCCTATAGCTGCAAAAAACTGTTTGAAGAGATGGTACAAGTCTGAGATTATTTGAAGATAATGAAGACCCTTAAGCACTATTAGTGTAGCTCTCAAGCACTCACTAAAATGTACTTAAGTGGAGGATATTTTCTTAATTCTGGAGGATAATGGAGATTAGTTGCAAGACAGCTAGAATTCTGAAGAAAAAGGACAATAGTACACTTTGTACTTTTCTGTGTGAAGGATGAAGACCACTTCACACATGCCAAATGGAGAGAGAGGAGCCTTACCCGGATTTCAAATTTGAATTTCCAACAAATAAGTCACACCACTCAATCTATAAACATAAGAAGTCCTCAGAGGAAGCAACAACAACAACCCTGAGCATACAAGCATTCTGCCTAAGCAAGTCTACAGCCAACAAACTTTATGAGAGAGCTTTACTGTTTTTATTCTTTGTGATTCATAGGATAGTTGGTTAGGATTTTCTTAGAAAGAATCACATTATCTTGTTGTTGTTCCCTCACTTGTTTTAATTTCTGCTTAGTATAGATATCTCATTGTGAGGTTTTGTAAACTCTTTGTGAGTTAATATTCTTACTGAATAGGGTAGTTTAGTCTCTTATTAGAATAGGAATCTGAGTGAACCTAGTTCTAAGGGGGAACTACTTGTATTGTTCTAAGTGATCTTATCTTAGTGAATTTGGCACCTGAGTGGTGTAACAGTGGATGTAGGTGGTCTTTTTATAGACATTGAACCACTATAAACTTGGCCTATTTACTTTTCTGTCATTTAAATTCTTGTTCTGCATATTTAATTCATTTGTTACATTCATCATTCTTTTAAAATCTGAGTGCATAAAACTTTGTGATTTTCACAAAGAAAAACCGACTCTACAGCTGAAGACTTCTCTAAGTCACTCAGCTGTTAAGTTTGTTTATATTATTTTTCATTAACACTCACTTATTTCCGCTGCACATTAGTGTATTCTCAATACAATTTTAATTGTGAGAAGCCCTCTGATATTTTGTCTACAAGTGATCTTTTATTTTGCAAGTTTTTGAACTCTGCAGCTGTAGACTTCTTAAGTCCACAGCTGTAACCTTTGTGGTCCAGTTTCTAAAAACTCTTTTAGATTTTTTTTTAACTTAAAAGAGGCCACTGTTAGGTTCTAGAATTCCCTCTTTGAAAAGGTTTGAAAATTTGATTTCGACTCAAGGTCTATTCACCCCCCTAGACCTTGACCACTTTAAGGGACCAACAAGTGGTATCAGAGCAGTTGGCTTGCCATTGCTTTGATCAGTACCTAGCTAGATCCTTTTGTTTTTTAAAAACACACCTGCGTACTTGCATGGCTCCCAAGATGGTAAAATCCAAGATTCCAATGTTCTCTGCTGAGGACTATGATGAATGGAAAATTAGAATGCAAGCACATTTGTCTGCAATCAATGATGAGATGTGGTCTATCATAGAAGATGACCCTATACCTATTGTGAAGGTCAATACTACAGCTGATCAGTCAGCTGGACTAGCTCAGATTATCCCCAAACCCAGAAGGAAATGGACTGAGGATGACAAGAGAATGTCCAATCTTGACAATGTTGCAAAGAACATTATTTATCATTCTCTTCCTAAAATTGTGTTTAGCAAAATCAAAAACTGTAAAACTGCAAAAGATATATGGGAAAAGTTGGAAATGATTTGTGAAGGAACTGAACAAATCAAGGAAAACAAATTCATGATAGCAGTTCAAAAGTTTGAGAACTTCAAGATGAAATCTGGTGAAACTCTTGAAAACTTTGAGTCAAGATTCATTGAGATTCTCAAAGAGCTAGACTCACTTGGTAAAGATTACTCACAAAGAGAAATGAACATGAAGGTTCTCAGAGGCTTAACTTCGGAATGGGACATGAAGGTCATTGCTATGAGAGAATCAAATGATTTATCTAAGATATCCACCTTCGAACTCTTTTCAGACCTGAAGGCTTATGAATTTGACATAAGTAGAAGAAAAGAACCTGACAGCAGTAAGGTTACAGCTCTAGTAGCTGACAACCCTACAGCTACAAGTTCTGATGATGAAGACTTGGCTCTTTTTATAAAGCAGCTCAAGAAATTTGGCAAATGAACTAAGAAGAAGCAGTTCACACCAAAGGAAGATGGTAAGGTGAAATCTACAGCACCTAACTTAACTTATTTGTGCTATAACTGCAGAAAACCAGGACACTACATCAATGATTGTCCATATCCCAAAGCTGAGAAGTACACAGATGAAGAAAGGAGAATGAGAAAAGATAGAAAGAAAAAGATTGACAAGGAGAGAATTAGAGCACTACTTTCTGAGTTTGATAAAAATCAGGAAGACTGTCCCTCTTCTTCTCAAAAGTTAACTGCAGATTTAGAAAACTCTGACTCTACAGATTAAGATGAAGAAGCCCTGATCTGTCTTATGGCTAAAGATGAAGAGGTATGCTCATCATCATCAAGTTATATTATAGAAAAGGATTCTTCCAGTGACATGCTAAGTGCAATCCAAAGATTACAAGAAGAAAATGAAGATCTTAGAAGAGATAATCATATTAGAAGGGAACACATGAAAGCTTTGTTAGCTAGAGTGGAGGATGCTGAAAACCAACTGCAGATTCTACAAGAACTGAAAAATGACAATGAAGAACTCTTCAATGAAGCAAGTTGTAGAGCTGTAGATTGTGCTGAATTGAAAGAAATAATCAGAACTCAAGAACTTATGATAGCTGATCTTGAAGAAAGCAATGCTTATTATCAAAAGAAGCTACATTGTTTTGGAAAATCATCCAAACAATTGAAGAAGATGTTGTCTGAGCAACGACACTCAAAGAACTTGACTGGAATAGGATATAATCCTTGTGTCTGGATGAAATACTTGCAAAAGTCAATTCCAAGACATGAAAGAAAGTTCATCAAAGAAACAACCCTTGAAGAAGCTGTAAACTCAACCCTACAGTTAGAAGATTTGATATTCTTGAATTCATTCAAAGAATTGTCACCAAGAAGACAACAGAAGATCAAGAAGATCATGAAAGATAATGAAGAAGATGTTTCAAACATGTTGCAAAACATGATTCTGAAACCAACTGTAGAATCAAATATACAGTCAAAAGAAGAAGTCTTTCCTAGATTGGATATGGAAAGAAGACTCAATTTTGATAGATTCTGGAATGGAAATATGTCAGATATGTCTCCCTCTTTAAGCATTCAAAAAGGAGAATCAAGCAAGAACTGTAGAATTAACAACTCTACAGCTCCTAAAAAGGCTTGGATTGCAAAGAGTAACACTGGAGGAACTCCAAAGCATTGGATTTCTAAATAACTCACTTTATTTTGCAGGGACATGTTACAACCACCAAAAGAGAGATTTGGTACATAGATAGTGGTTGTGCAAGACATATGACTGGAGATAGAAGTTTGCTACAAAATGTGAAGGAAAACAAAGGTCTCAAGGTTGTTTTTTGTGATAATGCCAGTGGAACAACTAAAGGATTAGGTTGTCCTTAAGAACGAGATCTCTTTTTGAGATCTTTAGCCGCGTGCGTAGGAAATAAAAAAGACGGAATCATAGTTCAGATCAAAGATGTTTATTTGGTAGATGGTTTAAAGCATAACTTGCTTATTGTAAGTCAGTTTTGTGACAAAGGCTACACTGTAGACTTTACACATGACATTTGCACATTCAAAGATATTGAATCCCAAGCCATTAAACTGACAGAAACTAGAAAAGGGAATATTTACATTGTGGAGTGGAACTCTACAGCTAAAACTACCTGCTTTCTAGCTAATAGTTCCAATAAAGTTAGTTGGCTATGACACAAAAGAATGAATCACATAAACTTCAAAACCATGAATGAACTTGTGAATAACAGACTTGTAAGAGGTTTGCCCAACACTATGTTCAGGAAGGAACACTTATGTGATGCATGTGTCAAAGGGAAACAAATCAAGAAGACTTTCAAAAGCAAATTAAAACACACCCAAGCACTTCAAGAACACTTGAATTATTACATATGGATTTTTTTGGACCCATAGAACCTGTAAGTATAAGTAGGAAGAAGTATACTTTGGTTGTAGTAGATGATTACTCAAGATTTTCTTGGACTATATTTCTAAGAAATAAGAGTGAAACTCTACAGCGGTTACCAGAATTGTTAAGAAGGATTCAGAATGAAAAGAACTTGAAAATTGTGAAGATCAGATCAGATAGAGGAACAGAATTCACAAATCAAGTCATTGAAGAGTATTATTCACTTTATGGCATAATGCATGAATACTCTACAACTAGAACCCCACAGCAGAATGGCGTTGCAGAAAGGAAGAACAGAACACTTTTGTTGAAGCAAGATTGCCTAAGAAATTTTGGGCAGAAGCAACAAGCACTGCTTGCTATACTCAATATAGATGCTTGATTGTTAAGGATCATAAGAAGACCTCATATGAGTTATGGAAAGGAAGGACTCCTAATATCTCTTATCTACACATATTTGGACGTAAATGCTTCATACTGAATAATGGAAAGGAACACCTCAAGACTTTTGATTCAAAGTCAGATGAAGATATCTTTTTAGGTTATTCTAATGTTAGCATAGCATTCAGAGTGTATAATAAGAGATTAATGATTGTAGAAGAGTCACATCATGTTGTTTTTTATGAACAACATAGATCCCCTGAAGCAATTATTGAAGATTCTAAAGAGGACAACTCTACAGTTACAAGTGAACAGCAGTATATTGAGATCAAGACTCCTGTAGAATTGATCAACAAAGACTTTGATACTGTAATTATTGAGTTATCACCTTTAGAAAATGCTGAAGACCTAGTCTATGAGAATGTTCAAACAGAAGTAAAGACACCAACAAAAGGACTTGATGAGTCTGCAGTAGGTGAATCTACAATGTAGAAAACAATGATCAAAGATTAGAACCTGTATCAGATTTGATTTGGTTGAAAGATCACCCCCTGAGCATGTAATTGGAAACCCATCAGATTCTGTAAAGACCAGAAAACAAATTCATGACACAATGTTTGCTACATTTCATTCATCTTCAGAACCTACTGATATTCATGAGGCACTGCAAGATGTCAATTGGATTATTGCAATGCAAGAAGAATTGAATGGTTTTAAGAGAAATCAAGTATAGGAACTTGTTCCAAGACCTAGGAATCACGAAGTGATTGGAACTAGGTGGGTGTTCAAGAACAAACTTGATGAAGATGGAATTGTGACCAGAAATAAAGCAAGGCTAGTTGCTCAAGGCTATTGTCAATCTGAACGCATAGATTTTGATGAATCCTTTGCCCCAGTTGCAAGATTAGAAGCTATAAGAATATTTCTAGCCTATGATGCACATATGAACTTTACAGTCTATCAAATGGATGTAAAGAGTGCATTTCTAAGTGATTTACTATCAGAAGAAGTGTATGTTGAACAACCACCAGGATTTGAGGAATCTACAACTGAAGATATGGTTTATAAGCTTAGAAAAGCCCTTTATGGACTTAAACAAGCACCAAGAGCATGGTATGATACCCTATGTGAACATCTGATCAAAAATGGATTCAAAAAGGGTATGGTTGACAAGACTTTATTCAGATTACAACATGGAAATAACATATTGCTTGTCCAAATCTATGTTGATGACATAATCTTTGGCTCAACCAATGAAGAATTATGCAGAAATTTCTCTAAGCTCATGACAGAGAAATGTGAAATGAGCATGATGGGAAATCTGAATTTCTTTTTGGGATTACAAGTTAAGCAAATGAGAGATAGAATTTTCATCAATCAAGCTAAATACACTCAAGAGCTTATCAAAAGATTTGGAATGGATAGCTCTAGGCCTACGAATATACCTATGACACCTTCTATGAGTCTTGACAAAGATGAAAATGCCAAAAGTGTTGATGTAACCAAATATAGGAGGTTAATTGGATCACTGCTACACCTTACAGCTAGCAGATCTGATATCATGTTTACAGTAGGGGTATGTGCTAGATTCCAAGTTAATCCTAAGGAATCACACTTAAATGCAGTAAAGAAGATCATCAAGTATGTCAAATCCACATCAAATCTAGGATTATGATATCCTGAAGAAGGAGGAATTGAACTCATTGGGTACACTGAGTCAGATTTTGCAGGCTGCAAGATTGATAGGAAGAGTACTAGTGGGATTTGTCAATTCCTAGGTGAAAGATTGGTGGCATGGCACAGTAAAAAGTAAAATTCTATTGCTCTTTCTACAGCAGAAGCTGAATATATTGCTGCTGGAAGTTGTTGTGCACAGATCTTATGGATGCAATATCAATTACAAGACTATGGGATTGATGCAAGAGAAACAACTATATTCTGTGGCAATACAAGTGCTATTACTATTACACAGATTCCAGTTTTACACTCTAGATCGAAACACATAGATGTAAGGCATCATTTCATAAGAGATCATGTTGAAAGAAAGGATGTGAAATTAACAAAGATTCATACAGATTTGAATCTTGCTGATATTTTCACTAAACCTTTATGTGAATAAAGATTTTCAATCTTGAGAGGTAATTTGGGAATGTTAGAATTGGAAGAAGACTCTGTGAAAATCACTAAATTGCAAAGACAAACTTAGAAAATGGGAAAATCAGTGACAAGGAAAATTGTAGCTACAAAGTCATTCAACTGCAGAGTGGGTAACTCTACAGGTGTAGACTTAGTTCTGAACTGCAAATTCCTTACCAATTGTAATTTTCCAAATTCTAAGAATGTCAACTGCAAACTTAGGGAATTTACAGTACTTTGTAAAATTCTGAAAATTAAATGGAGTACTACAAGTTCAGAAACGTTTGTACTCAGTTACATACATTTTGGATTTATTCAAGCATTTTAATTAATAAAATGTGTGAGTACGTGTAACATTTTAAAAAGAATTAAAATCTATGTGAGTTAGATTTTGGACAAATTTAATTATAAGTTTTGGTCCAGAATTCAAAAACTCATAAATTTTAGGTCAAAGACCGTTATACCCCTGTTCTTAAATGACTGTTTAAGAAAGATATTTAAAGGACCCTTCATCCTTTTTATATCTCACTTTAACATTCGAACCCCCTGAAACCTTAAACACTCCCCATCCCTTACTCTCTGAAATCAAGAACACCATGGCAATGAAAGTTATTTTTGGAGCACTTTTCGACTTTGATGAGTTACTGAAGAAGCATCCCACTGATGCAATGGAAGATGTTGTCAAGCACATAGTGAATCAAGGGATTCATTATTGTCTTACTCACAACCCTGGAGCTTATGATGATAGGATTTTGCATGAGTTCTATCAAAATGCAGAAGCCAATGTAGAAAGGAAGACACTATCAGTAAAGCTGCAAGAAAGGAAGGTCAATATCACAACTGGTGATATTTCCAGAGCTTTACATCTAAGGATTGGAGGTGATGCTCATGATAATCTCAACTTTGCTGAGGAAGATGAGAAATACTGGAAGAGATTCACTGCAAAGAATCCATTTCTAAAGAACTGGAAAAGGACATTCAAGAAGACTGGCTTAGCAGTTGAGTATGTCTATTTATATGAAGCAATTGAGAAGTGTTTATTATGTAGAACTGGTGCTCATGATACTGGCACTATTCTTATGTGGGATCTTATGATAGCTTTTGTTAAGGAAATTAAGATTGATATAGGAGAACTCTTACTTAGAAATATTGGCAATGATGTTGTGAAGACTGGAAAGAATAATGGTTTTGGATTATTCTTGAACTACATTTTGAAGGAAGTAGGATTTTCCTTATTCAATGGTCATGAAGGTCAACCCATTCTAGTTCATAGAATTATTGGGAAAGCTAATTTCAAGAGAGGAGCTGTGGATGCTCCTATGGCTCCTAAGTCAAAGAAGAGAAAGAAGAACAAGTCAGAAGGAAAGAAACTTACAATTGCTAGTCCACCAAAACAGTCTGAAAGAAAGAAAAAGAAAAATGTAAGGAGAAAGCTTTTGGTGGACGAACCAACTAATTCTGAAAATGAAATTGATAGAAAAAAGAGGCAAAAGAAATTTCACTCTAAGAAAGTTGCAGAAGTTGAAGCTGATAAGTCTACAGCTGTAGACTTACCAATTGTACAGTCTGAGGTACAAGTTGCTGAGAAACAAGTTGAAGAGGCTGAAGTCCTGAACCTGAAACTGAACAACTCCTTGTTGTTCAAGTTGAGAGGGTTGAAGGTTTTGAAGAAGAAAGGCAAAGATTTGATGACTGGAAGATAGTCAGGGAAGAATTGGACAAGTTGACAGTTGAAGAAAGAAATTTGTTCCAATGCGTAGTTGACTGGACAAATTGCAGTGATATAAACGAGTTGATGAAGCCTGACTTCTTTAATGATTTTATTGCTGAGAAAATAAGGAAGAATAAAGGAAAGGGAAAGCAGATTGTTGCTGAAGAGTCTGCAAGACAAAAAATCACTAAATCAGCAGCTGCAGCTTTGAGAGTTGCAATGGGATCTGAGAGAGGCCCAGAGGCTGAATTTCCAGAAGCTGAGTTTGATGTTACAAGCTCAGATAGTGAAGAAGAGTTGCCACAAAAGATTGGTGAAGGAAGTCAACAAATAGTTGAAGCTGAGGGCTTAACTATTTTAGCTAAGGAAGCTATTCTGATGGAGTATGCAGGAGATAGTGCTGCAGATCCAGTAAATGTTGAAGAAGCAAATCCTAATGAACCTAAGAAGGAGAAAGAAGTAAGAAAAGATGATTCACCCTGTAAAGAACCCAAGGATAAACCTGATAATGATGAAGGTGGTGATGATGATGCACCAACGGGTGGTGCTCAAGCAAAGGTTGTATAAGCTAATGTTCAAGTATCTCTTGAGGCTCAAGCTGATGAGCAAATGGTTGAAGACACTTCTAAGGAGATTAATGAAAGTGTTAAAAACTTGTCAAATCCTATCACAAGCATTTTCAACCTACCTTCTTCTGCAATGTTCACTCTTGAGGAAATTTATCAACAAGGAACTCCTCCCCTGCAGAGTTATTCAGCACTTGAGAGAGAGAATGTAGAAAACATGGATGATTACATTGCTGATTTCTCTACAGACAAGATAGAATTGGTTATGACTCCTAGCAAGAGGAAGGCTTCCACTGAAGACTCTACAGCTGTGGAGTTGGTGCCTTCTAAAGCTCAGAAAGTCACAAAGGGAAAAAAGTTGGTGATAAGAGAAGGAGATTCTGAAGAAGATGATAGTGATTCAACTCCAAAGATGACACCTAAGGAGGTTGTATCTA
This sequence comes from Prunella vulgaris, assembly GCA_026898435.1. NCBI lineage: Eukaryota > Viridiplantae > Streptophyta > Magnoliopsida > Lamiales > Lamiaceae > Prunella > Prunella vulgaris. The sequence goes on from JAPKLY010000593.1 coordinate 224,955, forward strand.
AACTGCAAAATATGGAGGAATCACTAAAAGGGATTGAAACAGAAATAATCAAACAAGTCAAGAGAGTACCTGATACTATCATCTCTCAGAATGTGAAGAAAGGTATGGAAGACTTAGTGAAGAAATTTGAAGAGAGAAACCTGGAAGAAAAGAGAATTCTGGAAAAGAATTTTAAAGTTGTTGTGGATGAACTACTAGCTCAGAATGAATTGGTGAGAAAGGACATCAATCAGAAAACAAGAGAAATTACATCTCTACAGTCAGACATCAACCTGATGAAAGATGATTCTTTTAATTTGAAGATTGAAGTGAAAAGCCTGAAGAATGAGATGACAAAGATGATCAAAGGAAATGAGAATTTGAAGATTGATCTTATGAGCAAGCTTAACACCATTTTGTCACACATTGATGTTGGCAAAAAGGGGGAAAACAAGATTGAGAAAGAAATCAAAGAAGGAGACAAGAACACTAAAAATATTCTTGGAAATGTAAAGAATATTGAAGCTGCCAAATCTAAAGACTTGTCCATGAGACTGGGTTATCAGTCAGAGGAGAGAACTCAATCGGATCAGATGAAGGGAAGCTCTAAAAGAAGCAAGATCATAAAGCTCTCTAAACCTACAGCTCAAAAGAAACCTACAGCTCATACATCTCAAAAACCTTTTGGTTATTGGGAACAAACTGTGAAAGAGTCAAGAGAAAGAAAGAAAGAGAAGGAAGAAAAAGAGAAGGAAGAAAAAGAGAAGGAAGAGAAAGAGAAACAGAGAAAGAAAGAATTTGAAGAATCTACAGCTGTTGTCACTGCTCAACCTCTGAATATTCAACCATTGAGCATGATACCTGCTGAAGATCAAGATGAGAAGGAAAAGCAAATGAAGACTGAGTTTGATATTCTCTGGGAAGAATTCTTGAATATATGCAATAGGCATAGAGTGATCAAGAGAATTAAACTCAAGAAGGACAGATTCCAGAAGTTCAAGGACTTGAAGGCTGATGGATCTTTATACAAAGGAGACAATGCTCGCCTCCTTGGTGGGAAGATCAAGAGAAATCCATTGCCTAAGAGAGTATTCAAATCAAAGAAGGAAGAAGAAGAATTTGAAGCCTATGAACTTCAGATATTGATGAAGTATTTTGAAGAGGATGAGAAGAACATGAAGCTAGTAGAGCAAGGAATTTTAAAGCCACAAGATGAATCTGATGAATCTATTGATGAAGAAGATGATGCTGATCCTAAGCACAGAAGAAGATGAAGATTTTGTTCTAGATTAGACACTAAAACTTTTTAGTTTTTAGTCTAATTATCTACTGTAAGCTGTATCTTGAACCCTTGTTTATTTTATTGCAGCTTTCTCTTATGTTGTTTTGCTTTGTTCTGCTTTTTAATTGTTCTTATTCTGTTTCTTGTAGACAATAACTTGTTGTCTCTGTTGTTTGTTTTGTTTGTTTTACCAACATCAAAATAGGGGGAAATTGTTAAGTACCTTGGTTTAGATTTGGATGTGTGCAAAACAATGTGTTTAATTGTGTAAATTAATCTAACACTTGTGCTAAGGAATTTGGTGTTTGAAATTTATAGTTGTAAGTGAAGTCTGCAGCTGTATACTTGATCATTCTACAGCCAGACATGACCCTACAGCTGTAAGGTTTCTCTACAGACGATTTTTCTTATTGACAGGACTCTACAGCTGCAATGTTAAAGATCCTACAGCTGCAAAGAACCGTTTGAAGAGATGGTACAAGTCTGAGATTATTTGAAGATAATGAAGACCCTTAACCACTATTAGTGTAGCTCTCAAGCACTCACTAAAATGTACTTAAGTGGAGGATATTTTTTTAATTCTGGAGGATAATGGAGATTAATTGCAAGACACCCAGAATTCTGAAGAAAGAGGACAATATTACACTTTGTACTATTCTGTGTGAAGGATGAGGATCACTTCACACATGCCAAATGGAGAGAGATGAGCCTTATCTGGATTTTAAATTTGAATATCCAACCGATAAGTCACACCACTCAATCTATAAATAGAAGAAGTCCTCAGAGGAAGCAACAACAACAACCCTGAGCATACAAGCATTCTGCCTAAGCAAGTCTACAGCCAACAAACTTTCTGAGAGAGCTTTATTGTTTTTATTCTTTGTTATTCATAGGATAGTTGGTTAGGATTTTCCATTATTTTGTTGTTGTTCTCTCACCTGTTTTAATTTCTACTTAGTGTAGATATCTCTTTGTGAGGTTTTGTAAACTCTTTGTGAGTTAATATTCTGAGTGAATAGGGTAGTTTAATCTCTTATTAGAATAGGAATCTGAGTGAACCTAGTTCTAAGGGGGAACTACTTGTATTGATCTAAGTGATCTCATCTTAGTGAATTAGGCATATGAGTGGTGTAACAGTGAATGTAGGTGGCCTTTTTATAGACACTGAACCACTATAAACTTGGCCTATTTACTTTTCTGTCATTTAAATTCTTGTTCTGCATATTTAATTCATTTGTTACATTCATCATTATTTTAAAATCTGAGTGCATAAAACTTTGTGGTTTTCACAAAGAAAAACTGACTCTACAGTTGTAGACTTCTCTATGTCACTCAGCTGTTAAGTTTGTTTATATTGTTTTTCATTGACACTCACTTATTTTCGCTGCACATTAGAGTATTCTCAATACAATTTTAATTGTGAGAATCCCTCTGATATTTTGTCTACAAGTGATCTTTTATTTTGCAAGTTTTTGAACTCTGTAGCTGTAGACTTCTTAAGTCCACAGTTGTAACCTTTGTGGTCCAGTTTCTAAAAACTCTTGTAAACTTTTTTTTTTTTGAACTTATAAGAGGATACTGTAAGGTTCTAGAATTCCCTCTTTGAAAAGGTTTGAAAATTTTATTTTGACTCAAGGTCTATTCACCCCCCCTCTAGACCTTGACCACTTTAGGGGACCAACAATATCTATTCCCCAGAAGGATACGAAGAAGCTAGCAGTAGGTGGCCCATTTCGGTGTGCGTGAGTCGGATTAGATTTACTAGATCTTCCTTTTCTTGTAGGTCTGAAGTATCACAAGTCCAGTCACGGCAAGCCCGACGTGTCGATCGAGTTTGACTTCGTGCGGATGGTGTGCTGCTTGAGAAATCACAAGGACTGGGGCGTTGCACATTTGGGTCAACACCACTACCAGAGACTTGTTTGTGTTCTTACCTCGCCACATCATCTTACAGCACAGGGTCCGGAGCTTCCAGGTTTACAACTCCTCATATTTCGCCAAGTTTACCTGGTAGCCCGCCAAGTTTGCTAATTTTGGTTATTGAATTTGTGTAGGTGAAGGTGTGACAGTAGCCTTTCCACAAATCGAAGTCCCTGAGGCCTATCGTATTCTACTATGCAAGCTTTCTATGGGACCACCTCGCCCAAACAAGCAAGGGCTGCCATCCTCCACATCTTTGGCGGCAAATAAGAAGGCGGAGTTCGCCCAGGTCGCCACACAAGAAGGATTTGGGGGCTCCGGAACTCAATAGAAAGCGCCCCCCAAAGCCCCATCTAAGATGCAGGTCGCCAAGACCCACCATGGTGGTGGGCGAGGTGCTGCCACTCCCGAGCAAGCTTCTCAACCTCTTCCGCAGCAATCAAAGAAGAACCTCTGGCGAAGTGATGGATCGCGGGTAGGCGAGGAGGATGCCCAAACTCAGAAGAGGACCCGCCTCACTACTCTCCATGATGAGGACTCTGATCGCGGTGGGCGAGGTGGCTCAGGTTCAGGCCAAGGCGTCTCGGCGCACTCTTCTGCTCCTCCACAAATCGCACCGACACCTCGCTCGCCTGCTTCTCAGTCTCCCTTCGGTGTCCAGGTAGTGGACGACACCATTCTGGGTTGGGACCCCACCAGGGTTGGGTAAGTAGTTCGCTTAAGTCGCATATTTTTATGTTATGTTTGCTCAGGTTAACTAAGTGTTTTGACCTTCGCAGGTATGCTGCCATCGCCCACCCTCACCGAAGCGAAGTTTTTCATGCTTATGAGCGATCTCGCTCTCTCTTATCAATGCGCAACCTCCCTGAGGGTCTCGCCCTTCAAGCTGGGAGAGAGGTTCCCCGGTACTGGTCGAACTCCCAGTTGTCCACTATGGAGAGGCAAACACCTGGTTGAGAATGCCAGATTAGGGATGTGCAAGTGGACTCTTGCTCGCTAGTCAAAGGGTCATCAACCAGGTGTCGGAACTGGATGAAGTTCGCTAGGAGAGGAACGCCTCATTCCTGAGGATGGCGGAGCAAGACTCTAAAGCGAAGAGGGCGGCAGAGATCACTGAGGAGAAGGCTGCAACATCTTTGGCGGCCGAGCAAAGTGCTCTTAATCAGCTCGGCGAGCTCCAAAAGAAGTTCGCTACAATTCAGAAGAATGCAGACGCTGTGATCCGAAGCAACGAGTCGGAGTTCGCCAAGAAGTTTGCTGCAAAAGAGGAGGAGTTCGCCCTAGTGAAAAATGTCATGCCCTAAAATTCTAAGCATTTCAAATAAGCGGAAGTCTTGATTTTAAATAAACAATTTAATATAACATTCTTTAGAACGTGCTCCCTTTTCTTCTTGAAATAAAATTCTTTTCTTTGGAATACTCTTTTTGAACTAAAGTCCAAGTAAATAAATCTAAACAATTAAATCACATATTCAATTTAAATAACTCATACAATACATTCATGAATAACATCAAAGTATCATAACAAATATGCACCATCTTTCTCTATATAATATTCACATGTGACTTACGCTTATTCTAATATTTATTCAACATACAAGACATCAATTAAATCATGTAATAACTCACAAATAATTCTGGTGCAGCAATTAAAACATGTAACTTTTGAAAACAGCTAGGGTGTGCTCATCAAAACTGGGTGTGTACCAAAATAGCCCATTAACTATTACTAAATCCATTGCTTTAAGACTATTATATTGCCAATCATCCTAAGACCTCTAAACAGTCAATTAAATCATATTAAACATATTATAAGTATTTGCCGCAAAAATCACTTTTTAGAACACATGAAAAGCTCGTAAACTAAAGTTGTAGGACTAATTTCAAGCTGAAACTTTAAAACGATTTCTTCCAGGTTTTGTAACCAAAATACTTAATATTCTATGGCTAATAATCTGCCAAAATTTCGAGAATATGCTGGGCATAAAGTTGGTATTTTTAAAACAAGAATTTTGACGACTAGAAACACATAAAGGACTAAAATCAGTTCCTCGACTTCTACTAAGTAAATACTCATGAAACTTGGTCAACATGCATTATAAATCATGTCAAACATTCTGGTAAAATTTCATAATTTTTAGAGTTATAAAACTTAACTTATCGATCATGCAAACTAAGGACAATAACTAATACTTTAAGGACAATAACCACATAAAGTAACACTTAATCATGCATAAAAATTTCGCCCATCAGCTGCTAATTAATAAAACAATTTCGTCAACTTAACTCCTAAAACTCATGCAAACTAACACATAATCTTAATAACAATACCTCATAAAAATCATAATAAAATCACATAATTCATCAAACCATAATAAATCCTAAATCAAACATCTACGTGTCCATGCACTCAACGAAATAAAACATGCAAACATCTAGTCTTGTGGCAAACATAAAGGTGCCGAAATTCTTAAATAGAACTCTTGCAACTAAATAAAATAAAAGCCTACTTGGTTTATTAATAAAAATCTTCATCCTTTAACTTCTTTAAAACTCGCGTCACATCCACCTTCCTCCGCATCGCCGATCTCGTCATCTTTACTCTTGAAAATCTGAAAATATAATTCGGTGAAGGTGTGAGCAATTATAAAATAATCACTCTGTGGGGATAGTTTAGTTCGAAGTCTAAATATAATGGACATGTAAACGTGAAAACATACCAATCATTCTTAACCTTTGACACGACTTAAGCGTATCCCTCTTTGATACTACATAAGAGTATCCCTCTTTGATACCACATAAGGATATCCCTCTTTGACACCACATAAGGGCATCCCTCTTTAGTACTACTTAAGAGCACTCATCTTTGACACCACATAAGGGCATCCCTCTTTAGCACATAAACACATCAAACATAGTATTTAAAAATCTAACTAGAGTTACCACTTTTCACCGTTTAAACCCCCACCTTTGAATTGCTTGAAAAGAAGAGAAGTGTTGTACGTTGGCTTGACTATTTCTTGTGCTCGAATCCTACTCCTTTCCTTACTCAAGGCTGCCGAAAACTTGCTCTCTTCCTAACCTCACAAGCTGCTGGAAAATTGGTCCTATAACTTCAATACATGGCGGGAAATTGGTGCTAGTGGCTGCCGAAAATTCTTGGGGTGTCTAAGGGTTTTGGGACTTGATCAATACTTATTTACAGAGTTGAAATAAGTGTGTAGGGCTACACAAAAGGGGCTGGCCGAATTTGGAGGGAAAAGGCAAGAAATTTGGCCCAATATCTTGGTGTATCTCTATTTCCATACTTAGCAACTTATTTCCTTATTTAAAAGATCCTTACTAACTCTTTATTCTTATGATACTTAACCTTCAAGCATGTACTATTCTCTTGCATAAGAATATGACTTATTTCCATGAATAAAGATACTAGAAATCCTTGTCTTAATACCTCCTAATTTTCGAAAATTGCTTAAGGTCTAAGACTCCTTATTTTCGAAAATATTACTAATACTATCCCAAGTATTATTTAATCCTATTCTTGGTCAAATCCTCAAAAAGTCAAATCCCTAAATTTAATTCCTCAATTACTAACATGCTCTTAACGAATTAATACTTAAGGAAATACTATTCTTAAAGGACTAATACTATAACCTCAACAATAATATTATTCTCCTCAACTTCTAATAAAATTCGAAACTTAATACTACTTAGTGGTCCAATCAATACTAATTGGGACAACTAATACTAACCAATTAATTAAGAAATACTAAAGCTTAGCAACTTAAAGGACTAAACCTTGCTCACACTCAAACTCACGCCTAAAACAAAATAATTAGACTAAAAAGCTACTGCCTATGCGGGGTGTCACAAAAAAGGAGCTCGACCTGGAGCGAGGGTTGAGCAGAAGGGCCTAGACTGAATGCTCTAAATGAGGGAAGAGGTAGCTACCAAGGCTTTGGAGGTTGTCTAGTTCCGCAACCAATCCACTTCTCCCGAAGCTTTGGAATCTCTAAGGGTTGAGGCTTCGGACAAATGATTCATCCAGTGTTATGCTGAGGTGATCCGATCAATCCAATGGGCCCGAGCTCATAAAGACGATGAGCTAGAAGCTGTTGTTGGGGAAGGCCCAGATTTCCGATGGCACTAAGCTTGACATTGGCGACCTCGCCCAGCTTGGTGTCACACTAGACTTCGTTTCGGAGTGTTTTAAGATCATACAAACTCTCGAGGTCCATGTGGTCAATGCTGAGGAGGAGCAAGGAACTCCCCCGACTGCCGAGTAGATTATAGAGCTCGCGGGGAACATCATGGTAGATGTGAGCGGCCTAACTGGGAATATTACTGAAATGCCACCCCTCTCCCTAGAGGTCGCTACCCAGGTCGCTCCCGAGGTCCCTTCTGAGGTCACTCCAACTGATGCCTCTGTGGCTCCAACTCCTGAAGCCCCCACTTCTCCCTAGACTTAGTGTTTAACTGCTTTGCTTCGTTTTTGCTTCTTTTGCTTTTGTAAGTAGGAGTAGTTCGCCCAGGCTTGTAGAGATCGCGTAGAAGGAGCCTTTTTGTTTTTAAAGATGGCTAACTGGTTGGCCTTTGTAACCAGCGCCACTACTTATACTAAAAAAAATTTCTAAGTATTTTTGGAATGAAATTTCGATTTTCCTTTCTATCTTAGTTCTCTTTTTAATTTCTTGCACGTTATATCTTTTATTAGTTTGTTTCTCATATTTCTAGTACGCAATTGTTCGTCTTATTCCACTTTGGGACGTGAACTGTTCGTTTTATGTCGCTTAGGACCACAAATCGTACTTTATTTATTTGGCACTTGTTCTTCGTCTTACGCCGCTTAGGGCAGCGAATCACTCGTCTTAGACCACTTAGGGTAGCGAGTTGTACTCTTTTTTATTCACTGGGGCGATTAGGTTTTTAATAAAACTTTGCCTTAGACGTTTTAAACCGTCTTTCGTGAAATTTTCTAACTTTGGGCAGTGGGCGCTTAGTGATCCTTTAAGAAGGACATCTTCGCTAACTTGGGCACTTTGACCTTTACCTTGAGCTTTAGATGAAAAATCTTTTGGGACCATAGTCCTTGCGTATTTAGAGCTTGAACAGTAGATTTTTATGAAAAAATTTCTAACTTTATTGAGTAATGATGTTTACATAGGTTATCATCAACACTCCTAATGTGAACCTCTGACTATTTTATTTACAAATTGTGGTCCACCTTCCTCTACTGCCCACAGCTGGGTATACTTTTCGAACCGATGCAAACACTGGTCTTCAGCTTCTTCATAACTTTGTCTTCAGTGTCTGACACACGTTTGTAGTATGAATCAGTCATCTTAGCCTTGGAAGGCTGTCTTGGTGGCACACACATGGTCTTGAACAAACTCCTCTAGAAAATGTAGCACATTCCTCACTTAGGGGTGTTGGGGAAATAAACACGAATCTATTCGGGATTTACGCTAAATACAAATTTAAGTTCACAATTAATATCATGATTTAAACATAATTAAATAAAATAATTGTGTACCCAACAACAGGCTTTGCGAATAAATATAATCACATAAAGCCCTAAACATGCAGAACTAAGGGATTTAGTGAATTATACCTTCCGGTGAAAAAGATTTTTCTGAGACAAAAGGCGTCCTTTGAGATGAAAAAAGTGGTTTCTGAGACAAAAGGCGTCCTTCTTAAGACCTATCTCCTTCACAAATTGGTTGGGATAAAAGGCGTCCTTCTTGAGACCCTCAACTTGATTAACCCAAAAGCCTTCTCAAATATTCCCTCGTCCTTGTTCATACACCCGGTGGGAGGCCACACGAACAATTTCAACACAAGGAAAAAATAATTTCAACACACGAATAATTTTCCAAAATTGCTACTTCAATAATGATAATTATGAAGTCTTGTATCATCTCATATTTATAATGAGAATACAAGATCTTGAATATCTTGAATATCTAATATTTCAAATCTTGATTATCATGAATATCAAATATTCTAATCTTGATAATCTTGAATACTAAATATTCAATTCTTGATAATTCTTTTTATAATTAAATTTTAGAAAATATGATATATATATATAATTCCATGAGATCTTGATTTTATTAGATATTCTTGTATTCAAGATACATATCTATTTTTCATAAAATCTCTCATTAATATAAAATATAATTATTTTCGAAAATCATCAAATAAATGGGCCCAAAATATTTCTTTTATTTTAAACACTTTATTCATTGTTGGACATTTAATTGGGCTACTTGAGGGGCCTTTAGGAGAATTAAGATTGGACCTCCTAATGGGCCTTGAATTTTAACATTGAGCCCAATGTCATTCAACCCATTAACATTAATCACACTCCACTATAGGATTAATGTTGCACTATCCATCTTAACCCATATTACAATCATATGGCTCCCGGTCATTATTTCCCGTGTTTAAGATTCTCTTGTCCGTTAATTAATCAAGCCACTGAATGCTTTAATTAATTTAACATCTTAACCTTGGAATAAGGACAACTCTTCTTTATCATCATACCGAAAACAAATTCCACTTGCAAGATTTAGTATGACGAACGTTTAGAGTCCACCAAGGGGACTAATCATGCAAGACTCTCCAAGCACACGTTCCTCTGTATTAAATCTTAGCAACTGTCATGTTATCAATGACGTCACCCAAGATGCGAAGTATTGAGTCTTATTGACTCTCTACCCATAACAAATAAAGTGCCACGCACGGATCACACACAGTCCTATTTAAGGGACAGAGGTTTAGAAATAAACGACCACTGAGGTCTAATTCTTCATCCCATAAATCAGTACGGAAGAATTACCTCTCTGTAGGTCCTCTTCAATGCATCATCATGCACTAGTGCAATCCCTTGGTCAAGATAAGCCAATCTGGGATCTACACATCAACCGTTTACCAATGGGGTGTTCAAATCCCATTTAGGTTGTAAATTTAGTACTTGTTACAAGAAACTGATAATGTGATCTTGCTGTGAGTTATCCGGGGATCACCACATTTATCTATAGTGTAACTTGTACTATTATATGAACGGATTGCAATAAATAAATAACATTCATATTTATCTAAAGCACAGTGATAAAAGATTTATTTCAGATAAAGCTCAAAGATTCAGTTTAGTTATACAAAGTAAAAGCATACTTTCTAGTATAACCCTAACAATCTCCCACTTATACTCAAAGTCTGCTTTTAAGTATACTACAACATATCTATGTACTACACATGTCCTAATAATTTCTCCCACTTATACTCAAAGCAGATTGGCAACACACTTGACTCTCATTCCTCCCACATGTCTCTCGAATGTACATAGAGGCACACTTTGTGAGAGGATTAACTAGGTCGTCTTCCGATGTGATCTTTGCCATATCTTCATCTCCTCTCTTAACGATTTCTCGTCTAAGATTGTATATCCTTAAATGTGTTTGTTGGCCTTGTGAACTCTTGGTTCCCTTGAATTTGCAACTGTCCTAGCATTACAATGCTAGACAAATTCGAAATTTTATCCAAGTCCACTTAGAAGATCTTGAGCCAAACTGATTCCTTCACTGCTCCATAAGCAGTTACTTATTCGGCTTCCATGGTAGAATCAGTGATGCACACTTCACCATATCATGGCTCCTTCCCCAAACGAAACACATTACCCGAGGTAGATCTATATGGAATTTATATCTGATTGGAAATTCGAGTCCAAATAACTAACGGTGATTAGACTATCTGACTGATAAACCAACATTCTATCTCGAGTTTGCTTGAGATATTTCAGAATGTTTTTAACAGCCATCCAATGCTCCTTCCTGGGGTTACTTTGATATCGTGCGTCCATGCCTACGGCAAAGTAGATATCCGGTCTCGTACATAGCATAGCATACATGAGGCTTCCAACTGCCGAAGCATATGGGATGCCTTTCATGCAATCTTTCTCTTCTTGTGTCTTCGGACACATCTCTTTCGATAGATGAATTCCATGTCTAAAAGGTACAAAACCTTTCTTGGAATTCTGTATGCTAAACCGTTTCAAAACAGTATCTATGTATTAAGCTTGCGATAAGCCGATCATTCTTTTCTTGCGATCTCGAGTAATCTTGATTCCTAAGACATGACCGGCTTCCCCTAAGTCCTTCATATCAAACTGATTTGACAACCATACCCTCCCGTCTGATAACACCGCTACATTGTTTCCAATGAGCACAATGTCGTCTACGTATAGTATCAAGAATACCACGGCAGTTCCGACACACATCTTGTACACACAACTCTCAAATTCATTTTGATCAAAATCGTAGGATTTTATTACTTGATCAAAACATTGATTCCAAGCTCGATATGCTTGCTTAAGTCCATAGATAGACCTTTTAAGCTTGCATACAAGGTGTTCTTGGCCTTTTTCAATAAAGCCATCGGGTTGGCGCATATAGATTTCTTCTTCAAGACTTCCATTAAGGAAAGTTGTCTTGACATCCATTTGCATAGACCCCATCTCGGCTTTCATTGCTGTTTGCCAAGAATCTGCATCCTTGTCTTGGAGTGCTTCGTCGTATGTCCATGGGTCTAATTCATTTTCCCCGGAGACTAAGTCAGAGGACTCTCCCATGAACATGAATCTCTCGGGTTGTCTCACAACCCTCCCACTACGACGAGGCTCAGGTTGTGTTGGTGTGTCGCGTGGTACATCAACTTGTACCTTTGGTATAGGATTAGGCCCTCTAATTTCATCTAAGGTAATCTCACTCTTGGGCTTTCTATTGTTCACATAGTCTTCTTTCAAGAACTTAGAATGCGTACTAATTACGATTCTTTGGTCCTTGGGACTATAGAACATACCCCCTTTCGTTCCTCTAAGGTATCCTACAAACAACCTCAATTCCGACGTGGATCCAATTTTCCGGCTTCCTTATCCAACACATATGTCGAACACCCCCAAATCCTTATGTATCTCAAACTAGGCTTATGCCCGGTCCACAATTCCGTGGGAGTTTTAGGAACTGATTTGGATGGCACCAAGTTTAGAATGTGAGCCGTTGTTTCCAAGGCATAGACCCAAAACGACTTGGGTAACTCCGAATAACTCATCATGGATCTGATCATTTATAAAAGAGTTCTATTTCATCATTCCGCAACCCCATTTTGTTGAGGGGTACCTGGTGCGGTCAACTGGGATACAATCCATTCACTTGATAAGTAGGTCAACAATTCATTGCTGAGGTATTCGCCCCCACGATCCGATCGTAGGAACTTGATACTCTTTCCCCTATGTTTCTCGGCCTCGGCTTTGAACTCTTTGAATTTATCAAAGGTTTCCGATTTGTGCCGCATAAGGTAAACGTACCCATATCTTGAGTAATCATCCGTAAAAGTTACAAAATACTCAAAACCTCCTCTAACTTGAACCGACATTGGCCCACATACGTCAGTGTGAACATTTTTCAACACTTCACTAGCTCTATTCCCCTTGGCCCCGAAGGCCCTCTTGGTCATTTTCCCCTCTAAAAAAGATTCACATGTTGGAAACAGCTCAACATGGAGAGACTCCAAGGAGCCGTCCGCCACCAACCTTTGCATTCTCTTTAGATTAATATGACCAAGTCTTAGATGCCATAGAA
>JAPKLY010000594.1:19423-57772 GCA_026898435.1 Prunella vulgaris
AAGAAGAAGAAGAAGAAGAAGAAGAAGAAGAAGAAGAAGAAGAAGAAAAGAAGAAGAAGAAGAAGATGAAGAAGAAGAAGAACAAGATGATGATGATGAAGAAGAAGACTCAGATTAGGATGATTGTTTATGTTTTTTAGACATTTATATGTTGTGATTGTTTATGTTTTAGGAATGGTGCATGGTACTTTTGTGTATGTTTATGTTTTAGGAATGGTGTTGTTGTGATTGTTTATGTTTTAGGAATGATGAATGGTATTGTTGTGATTGTTTATGTTTTAGGAATGGTGTTGTTGTGATTGTTTATGTTTTAGGAATGGTGAATGGTATTGTTGTGATTGTTTATGTTTTAGTATTAATCGATATTTTATTTAATTCTTGTAACAGATGTCTGGTTCTAATCCAAATTCTAGTAGGGGACGTAGTTTCTTCAATCGCATCCGCGGACGATCTTCTAGGAATCAGAGTCCGGAAGTGGAGAGAGAGGAACAGACTGGACACTCAGTGCCGGTGCCGACTATACCGACACCACATATATCTCCAGTTGGTTCGGTAATGGAGGATGGTCCCCCTCCGGGAAATAATAATAATGCTGAACATGTTCCACGTCCCAACCGGATGTATATCTACTTTTACGACGATGAGTAAGTTACATTTTTATTACAAATTTTACGACGATGTGTTTAGTGCAATACAAATTTTATATATTAATTTTGATTTCAGCTTGATGCCATCACACAATGTCTCCAGAGTAATTAGAAATATAATCTCGAGACACATGGAATTTAGTGCATTTACTTTAAATAAGATATCCCGTGAAAGACTGCAAGAATACTGGAACACGTTTCAAGTATGTTTTTTTTAATTTCATTTAATTAAGTATAGCATAATGTAGAAACTAATGTAAGGTTATTATTATTATTTTTTTCAGAGGGAAACATGGTGGAATCCAAAAATCACTAATTCCACTTTGGTGTATCAGCGGTTTATCCAGAGGGCAAGAGAACGATACCCTGATCTACTGAACTACTGGAAGAGATGGAACCAAATAGATGGGAGGGTACCACCTTGGGATAAGGCGTATGGGATGCACTGTGTGCATATTGGGAGCTTCCAGAAGTGAAAGCAAAAAGCGAGCAGTGCCGGAAGAACCTATTATCTCAAGACATAAGGGAGGAGCAAAAGGATCTGCTCAATGGAGCGAAGAATTTGTAAGTGAATTTTTAATAAATATCGATATTATGTTTGAATTTTTACATATATATTAATTAACATATATATTCAAAATAAAGGAAAAGAAACATGGACTCCGTCCTACTGATTGGGAAATCTTGTAGCATTTCCACCACTTTGGTGATGGACAGTATACATATGGAAACATAGCTGATGTTGTTGTAAGTATTTCTTTATTATATAATTAGATAATATATTTTTGATTTATTTTATTATTTAATTAATAATTTTCGTTTGTACAACATGAAGTGGATAGAAAGGCTAATGAAATGGAAGCGGCCTCAGATGATGGAGTATCACAAATGGATATCTCCCAGATGTACGTCCAAAAAGTGGGGAAGCAACATGGAAAGATTAAAGATCTCGGTCAGCTGGGTAGGACGAGGCACATTACATCTGGGCGAGGTTTGTCATCTCGTGGTACATCTATTGGAGGTTATAGTCAGATTGATGTCGACCGTATAGTTACACATGAGCGTGAGTCAAGACGAAAGGAAGTACATGAAGTGCAACAGAAACTGGATCGTCTTGAACAGATGGTGACCATGTTTATGTCGGGAGCTCAGGGAAACTTACCGACCGGTACTACTTTCCCTCAGTATCCTGCCAATGCTCCCCCTCCGTCTGGTAGGTATAATGATCCCCCTCCTATTCCTGTTCCTACTCTTAGTAGTCAGCATCGCTCTCGACCTACCTGTAGTGATCAGCATCGCTCTCGACCTACCGGTAGTGATCATCATCGCTCTCGACCTACCTGTAGTGATCATCATCGCCCTCGATCTCCCGGTGCTTATTATCCCACTTTCTCAAATGGTCGTCATCCCCACAGTACTGATTATCAGGATGCCCCTCCAGATGGTGAACACTATTTCCCTTCCTTTCAAGGTGGACAACACAGATATAATGATGTTCATGATGATGATATGTGTTGACTGATATTTTGTTGTTTATGTTTGAGATATTTTCTGACTTGTTTAGGGTTTATGAATATTTCCTAGAGGTGGTCGAATTTTCAAATATTGTTTGTTTTAGAGACAATGACTATTATCGACATCGGCTATTTTATTAGATCTCTATTATCGAATATTATATATTGTCTCTCTGTGTTATTATATTTTTAGAAATGTGACTATTTTATAATTTTATGAAAATTATTGAAAACGATAAAAAATGTGTATATACATACTCGTGTAAATAAATAGTGAAAAAGATTACAAATGTGATTATTCTATATCTTTTATGGAGAATATTTTAATTAGAACGATAAAAGAAATATGTATGTATGTCCTCGTATTAATTAATAAAGAGTTCAAATATATATATATATATATATTACTATTTTATAATTTAGTTAAAATAATCAATAAATGTGTATATATAAAAAATACAAAAATAATTATTTTTTAATTTTAATAATAATAATATTTTTATTAAACTAATATTCCTGAATAATGTTTTATTTTATATTTAGTTATATTAATTGAATAGTAATATATATAATAAAGAATTAAAATTACATGTTATAAGGAAATAATATAAATATAAAATATAATATATATAATACATATATAATACAGTTGAATATCATAATGAAAACATCGCGTAGCTCAAACGGTTAGGCATTACAAGCATGCCCGAAAGGTCGCGTGTTTGAATCATGCCAAGGGCGAAAAATAAAATTTTATCTTATGATTATTTTTAAATGTATCATTGTTTATTAGTCTGTCATACGATAATTTTTAGTTTGTTCAATTTTTTATTAATTATGAATAGTTCTTTATTTCTTTTGGCCCCTCACAGAATAATTCTGATTCCGCCCCTGTTCAAGATGCATATTCACCTTTTGTGCAGATTGATTTGCCATATAATTTCAGGATAAAAAGAAATCTTAGCTTTTGGACAGGTGGAGAGGAAAGGATAAATCTTAGCACGTATCTCAAGATTAGATTTGTGTTTCTATTTGCATAAATTGTTTAAGTATACATTAATTGATTAATTGATATGAAACGTAAAATTGGAAATTTTATCCTGTGAAGAAGAAAATCGTGGACTATCATTTTTTTTTAATTAATTACAATTAATTCAAAGGTTAATTTTAATGGGTGCAAATAAATAAAGTTCAAATTCCAAAGTCAAAGTTCAAAGTGTGTTAAGTACCTTGGTTTAGATTTTGATGTGTGCAAAATAATGTGTTTAAATTGATGATTTATTCTAACACTTGTGTTAAGGAAATTGGTGTTGAAAATATATAGTTGTAAGTGAAGTCTACAGCTGTATATTTGATCACTATACAGTCAAGACATGATCCTACAGCTGTAAGGTTTCTCTACAGCCAATTTTTATATTGACAGGACTCTACAGCTACAAGATTGAAGTCTACAGTTGCAAAGAACCGTTTGAAAAGTTGGTACAAGTTAGAGATTATTTAAAGATTATGAAGACTCTTAAGCACTATTAGTAGTAGCTCTCAAGCACTCACTAAACTGTACTTAAGTGGAGGATTATTTCTAAAGAATCTGGAGGACAATGAAGATTAGTTACAAGGAGGCCAGAATTCTGAAGGAAAGGACAATAGTACAATTAGTACTATCCTGTGTGAAGGATGAGGACCACCTCACACATGCCAATAGAGAGAGAGGAGCCTTATCTGAATTACAAATTTGAAATTTCCAACGGATAAGTCACACCACTCCATCTATAAATAAAAGAAGTCCTCAGAGGAGACAACAACAACCACCCTGAGCATACAAGCATTCAACCTAAGCAAGTCTATAGCCCGCAATATTCTGAGAGAGCTTTACTCGTTTTATTCTTTGTGATTCATAGGATAGTTGATTAGAATTTTCTTAGAAAGAATCACACCTTTTTGTTGTTGTTCCCACACCTGTTTTATATTTCTACTTAGTGTAGATATCTCTTTGTGAGGTTTTGTAAAACTCTTTGTGAGTTGTATTCTGAGTGAATATGGTAGTTTAATCTCTTTTTAGAATAGGAATCTGAGTGAACCTAGTTCTAAGGGGGAACTACTTGTATTGATCTAAGTGATCACATCTTAGTGAATTTGGCACCTAAGTGGTGTAACAGTGGATGTAGGTGGTCTTTTTATAGACCCTAAACCACTATAAGCCTGGTCTATTTACTTTGTGCTATTTAAATTCTTGTCCTGCATATTTAATTTCCTTGTTTCATTCATCATTATTTTGAAATCTGAGTGCATAAAATTTTGTGTTTATCACAAAGAAAAACTGACTCTACATCTGTAGACTTCTCTAAGTAAATCAGCTGTTAAGTTTGTTTAAATTGTTTTTCATTAACACTCACTTTATTCCGCTGCACATTAGAATATTCTCAATACAATTTTAATTGTGAGAACTCCTCTGATATTTTGTCTACAAGTGATTTATTATTTTGCAAGTTTTTTAAACTCTGCAGCTGCAGACTTGTTAGTCCATAGCTATAACCTTTGTGGTCCTGTTTCTAAAACTCTTGTAGACTTGTTATCCTTTTAAACTTGAAAAAGGCTACTGTAAGGTTCTAGAATCCATCCTTTTGAAAAGTTTGAAAAATCTTATTTTGGACTCAAGGTCTACTCACCCCCCCCCCTCTAGACCTTGACCACTTTAAGGGACCAACAAGTAGTATCAGAGTAGTTGGCTTGCCACTGCTTTGATCAATACCTAGCTAGATCCTTTTTGGTTTTTGAAAATCACACCTGCATAATTGCATGGCTCCCAAGATGGTGAAATCAAAGGTTCCAATGTTCTCTGCTGAGGACTATGATGAATGAAAAATTAGAATGCAAGCACATTTGTCTGCAATCAATGATGAGATGTGGTCTATCATAGAGGATGGCCCTATACCTATTGTAAAGGTCAATACTGCAGCTGATCAGTCAGCTGGACTAGCTCAGATTATCCCCAAACCCAGAAAGGAATGGACTGAGGATGACAAGAGAAGGTCCAATCTTGACAATGTTGCAAAGAACACTATTTATCATTCACTTGATAAAATTGTGTTTAGCAAGATCAAAAACTGCAAAACTGCAAAAGATATATGGGAAAAGTTGGAAATGATTTGTGAAGGAACTGAACAAATCAAGGAAAATAAACTCATGATAGCAGTTCAAAAGTTTTAGAACTTCAAGATGAAATCTGGTGAGACTCTTGAGAAGTTTGAGTCAAGATTCATTGAGATCCTCAATGAGCTAGACTCACTTAGTAAAGAATACTCACAAAGAGAAATGAACATGAAGGTTCTCAGAGGCTTACCTTCTGAATGGGACATGAAGGTCATTGCTATGAGAGAACCAAAGGATTTATCTAAGATATCCACCTTTGAACTCTTTTCAGACCTTAAAGCTTATGAATTTGACATAAGCAGAAGAAAAGAACCTGACAGCAGTAAGGTTACAGCTCTAGTGGCTGACAACCCTACAGCTACAAGTTCTGATGATGAAGACTTGGCTCTTTTCATAAAGCAGCTCAAGAAGTTTGGCAAATGGACAAAGAAGAAGCAGTTCACACCAAAGGAAGATGGTAAGGTGAAATCTACAGCACCTAACTCAACTTACTTGTGCTATAACTGCAGAAAACCAGGACATTACATCAAGGATTGTCCTTATCCCAAAGCTGAGAAGTACACTGATGAAGAAAAGAGACTCAGGAAAGATAGAAAGAAAAAGTTTGACAAGGAGAGAATTAGAGCACTACTTTCTAAGTTTGATTAAAATCAGGAAGACTGTCCCTTTTCTTCTCGAAAGTCAACTGGAGATTTAGAAGACTCTGACTCTACAGATTTAGATGAAGAAGCCCTGATCTGTCTTATGGCTAAAGATGAAGAGGTATGCTCATCGTCATCAAGTTATATTACAGAAAAGGATTCTTCCAGTGACATGCTAAGTGCAATCAAAAGATTACAAGAGGAAAATGAAGATCTTAGAAGAGATAATCACATTGGAAGAGAACATGTGAAAGCTTTGTTAGCTGGAGTAGAAGATGCTGAGAAACAACTGCAGATTCTATAAGAATTGAAAGAAGGTTACAATTGTCTAAAAGAGGACAATGAAGAACATTTCAATGAAGCAAGTTGTAGAGCTGCAGATTGTGCTGAATTAAAAGAAACAATCAGAAGTCAAGAACTGATGAAAGCTGAACTTGAAGAACACAATGCTTATTATCAAAAGAAGCTAGATTGTTTAGGAAAATCATCCAAACAATTGAAGAAGATGCTGTCTGAGCAAAGACACTCAAAGGATTTTACAGGAATAGGATATAATCTGTGTGTCTGGATGAAATACCTACAAAAGTTAATTCCAAAACCTGAAAGAAAGTTTATCCGAGAATCAATCCCTGAAGAAGCTGTAGACTCAACTCTACAGCTAGAAGATTTGAAATTCTTGAATTTATTCAAAGAATTGTCACCAAAAAGACAACAAAAGATCAAGGACATTATGGAAGATACTGAAGAAGATGTCTCAAATATGTTTCAAATCATATCCTTGAAACCAACTGTAGAATCAAGTATACAATCAGAAGAAGAAGTCTTTCATAGATTGGATATGGAAAGAAGATTCAATTTTGATAGATTCTGGAATGGAAATATGTCAGATATGTCTCACTCTTCAAGCACTCAAAGAGGAGGATCAAGCAAGAACTGTAGAATTAACAACTCTACAGCTCCCAAATAGGCTTGGATAATTGCAATGAGTAACACTGGAGGAAATCCAAAGTATTGGATTCCTAAATAAATCATTTTATTTTGCAGGGACATGTTACAACAACCAAAAGAGAGATTTGGTACATTGACAGTGGTTGTGCAAGACATATGACTGGAGATAGAAGTTTGCTACAAAATGTGAAAGATCATAAAGGTCCTAAAGTTGTTTTTGGTGATAATGCTAGTAGAACAGCTAAAGGATCAGGATGTCTACTCAAAGTAAATGTTCAGATCAATGATTTTACTTGGTAGATGGTTTAAAGCATAACTTGCTTAGTGTGAGTCAATTTTGTGACAAAGGCTACACTGTAGACTTTACACAAGACACTTGCATAGTCAAAGATGTTGAATCTCAAACCACTAAACTGACAGGAACTAGGAAAGGGAATGTTTACATTGTGGAGTGGAACTCTACAGCTGAAACTACCTGTTTTCTATCTAATAGTTCCAATGAAGTTAGTTGGCTATGGCACAAAAGAATGAATCACATAAACTTCAAAACCATGAATGAACTTGTGAATAACAAACTTGTAAGAGGTTTGCCAAATACCAAGTTCTGGAAGGAACACTTATGTGATGCTTGTGTCAAAGGGAAACAAATCAAGAAGACTTTCAAGAGTAAGACACACCCAAGCACTTCAAGAACACTTGAATTACTACATATGGATCTCTTTGGACCCATAAAACCAGTAAGTATAAGTGGGAAGAAGTATACTTTGGTTGTTGTAGATGATTACTCAAGATTTTCTTGGACTGTGTTTCTAAGAAAGAAGAGTGAAACTCTACAGCGGTTACCAGAATTGTTAAGAAAGATTCAGAATGAAAAGAACTTGAAGATTGTGAAGATCAGATAAGATAGAGGAACATAATTCACAAATCAAGTTATTGAAGAGTATTTTTCACTTTATGGTATTGTTCATGAATACTCTGCAGCTAGAACCCCACAGCAGAATGGAGTTGCTGAAAGGAAGAATAGAACACTCAAGGATGCTGCAAGAACAATGATTGTTGAAGCAAAGTTGCCTAAGAAATTTTGGGCAGAAGCAAGAAGCACTGCATGCTATACTCAAAATAGATGCTTGATTGTTAAGGATCATAAGAAGACTCCTTATGAGTTATGGAAAGAAAGGACTCCTAATATCTCTTATCTATATATTTTTGGATGCAAATGCTTCATACTGAATAATGGGAAAGAATACCTTAAGACTTTTGATTCAAAGTCAGATGAAGGTATATTTCTAGGTTATTCTAATGTTAGCAAAGCATTTCGAGTGTATAACAAGAGATTTATGATTGTTGAAGAGTCACATATTGTTTTAGATGAACAACATAGCTCCACTGAAGAAGTTATTGAAGATTCTAAGGAGGACAACTCTACAGTTACAAGTCAACAACAATATGTTGAGATCAAAACTCCTGTAGATTTGATCAACAAAGGCTTTGGCACTATAATTGTTGAGTTACCACCTTTAGAAAATGTAGAAGACCTAGTCCATGAGAATGTTCAAACAGAAGTAGAAACACCAACAAAAGGACTTGATGAGTCTGCAGTAGGTGAATCTACAGCTGAAGAGAACAATGATCAAGGATTAGAACCTGTGTCAGATTTGATTTGGTTGAAAGATCACCCCCCTGAGCATGTAATTGGAAATCCATCAGATGCTGTAAAAACCTGAAGACAAATCCATGAGGTAATGTTTGCTACATTTCTTTCATCTTCAAAACCTACTGATATTCATGAAGCACTGCAAGATGTAAATTGGATTATTGCAATGCAAGAAGAATTGAATGGTTTTGAAAGAAATCAAGTATGGGAACTTGTTTCAAGACCTAGGAATCACAAAGTTATTGGAACTAGGTAGGTATTCAAGAACAAACTTGATGAAGATGGAGTTGTAACCAGAAATAAAGCAAGGTTAGTAGTTGACGGCTATTGTCAATCTGAAGGCATAGATTTTGATGAATCATTTGCCCCAAATGCAAGATTAGAAGCTATAAGAATTTTTCTAGCCTATGCTGCACATATGAACTTTACAGTCTATCAAATGGATGTAAAGAGTGCATTTCTCAATGGTTTACTTTCTGAAGAAGTGTATGTTGAACAACCACCAGGATTTGAGGAATCTACAGTTGAAGACAAGTTTTATAAGCTTAGAAAAGCCCTTTATGGACTTAAGCAAGCACCAAGAGCATGATATGATACCCTATGTGATCATCTGATCAAAAATGGATTCAAAAAGGGAATGGTTGACAAAACCTTATTCAGATTACAACATGCGAATGATATTTTGCTTCTCCAAATCTATGTTGATGACATAATCTTTGGCTCAACCAATGAGTAATTATGCAGAAAATTCTCTAAGCTCATGACTGAAAAATTTGAAATGAGCATGATGGGAAATCTAAATTTCTTTTTGGGATTACAAGTGAAGCAATTGAGAGATGGAATTTTTATCAATTAAGCTAAATATACTCAAGAGCTTTAAAGAGATTTGGAATGGACAGTTCTAGGCCTACCAATATACCTATGACACCTTCTGTGAGTCTTGACAAAGATGAAAATGGCAAAAGTGTTGATGTAACCAAATATAGGAGGCTAATTGGAGCATTGCTATACCTTACAGCTAGCAGACCTGATATCATGTTTGCAGTAGGTGTATGTGCTAGATTCCTAAAGAATCACACTTAAATGTTGTAAAATCTAGGATTATGGTATCCTAAAGAAGGAGGAATTGAACTCATTGGCTACACTGACTCAGATTTTGCAGGCTGCAAGATTGATAGAAAGAGTACTAGTGGCATTTGTCAATTCCTAGGTGAAAGACTAGTAGCATGGCATAGTAAAAAGTAAAATTCTATTGCTCTTTCTACAGCTGAGGCAGAATACATTGCTGCTGGAAGTTGTTGTGCACAAATCTTATGGATGCAATATCAATTACAAGACTATGGAATTGAATCAAGAGAAACAACTATATTCTGTGACAATACAAGTGCTATTGCTATTACACAGAATACAGTTTTACACTCTAGATCAAAACACATAGATGTAAGGCATCACTTCATAAGAGATCATGTTGAAAGAAAGGATGTGAAATTGACAAAGATTCATACTGATTTGAATCTTGATGATATTTTCACTAAACCTTTGTGTGAATCAAGATTTTCAATCTTGAGAGGCAACTTGGGAATGTTAGAATTGTAAAAAGACTCTGTCAAAATCACTAAATTGCAAAGATAAGCTCAGAAAATTGGAAAATCAGTGTAAAGGAAAATTGCAACTGCAAAGTCATTCAACTGTAGAGTCAAACTCTACAGCTGTAGACTTAGTTCAGAACTGCAAATTCCTTACCAACTGTGTATTTCCAAATTCTAATAATGTCAACTGCAAACCTAGGGAATTTACAGTACTTTGTACAAATTCTGAAAATTAAATGAAACACTACAAAATTCATAAACTTTTGTACTAAGAAACAAAAATTTTGGATTTTTTTAGGCATTTTAATTAATAAAATGTTTGAGCATGTGTAACATTTTAAATAGAATTAAATTCTATGTGAGTTAGATTTTGGATAAATTTAATTACAAATTCTGGTCCAGAATTCAAAAGCTCATAAATTTTAGGTCAAAGACAGTTATACCCCTATCCTTAGTGACTGTTTAGGAAAATTATTTAAAGGACCCTTCATCCTTTTTATATCTCACTTTAATATTTCGAACACCCTGAAATCTTAAACACTCCCCATCCCCTACTCAAAAGAAACCAAGAATCATGTCTATGAAAGTGATATTTGGAGCTCTGTTCGATTTCGACAAAATTCTGAAGAAGCATCCTACTGATGCTATGGAGGACGTTGTGAAGCACATAGTGAATCAAGGGATTCATTACTGCCTGACTCATAACCCTGGATCATATGATGACAAAATAGTACACGAGTTCTACCAGAACGCAGAAGCCAATGTTGAAAGGAAGACGTTATCAGTGAAGTTGCAAGGAAAGAATGTTAATATTACAGCTGGTGATATTTGCAAAGATCTACATCTAAGGACTGGAGGAGATGCTCATGATAATCTCAACTTTGCTGAAGAAGATGAGAAGTATTGGAAAAGATTTAGAGCAAAGAAGCTATTTCCAAAGAACTGGAAGAGGACATTCAAGAAGACTGACTTAGCAGTTGAGTATGTCTATCTTTATGAGGCTATTGATAAATGCTTATTATGTAGAAATGGTGCTCATGATACTGGCACTATATTGATGTGGGATTTAATGATAGCATTTGTTAAGGAGGTTAAGATAGATATTGGAGAACTTTTGTTGAGAAATATAGGAAATGATGTAGTTAAGGCTGGTAAGAACAAAGGTTTTGGTTTGTTTTGAAACTATATCCTGAAGGAAGTTGGTTTTACTTTGTTTAATGGGCATGAAGGTCAACCCATTATTGCTCATAGAATCATTGGAAGGGCTAACTTCAAGAGAGGAGCTGTGGATTCTCCTATGACCCCTGAATCTAAGAGGAGAAAGAAGAAATCTAAAAGAAAAATTCTCACAATTATTAGATCACCAAAAGAGACTGAAACAAAGAAAAAGAAAAAGGATGTAAGAAGAAGACTCTTAGTAGATGAACCTACAGATTCAGAAGATGAAGTTGATAAGGAAAAGAGGCAGAAAAAGTTTCATTCTAAGAAAGCTAGAGAAGTTAAAGCTGATAAGTCTACAACTGTAGACTTACAAATTGTGCAGTCTGAGATACAAGCTACTGAGGAACAGTTTGACGAGGCTGAGGTTCTTGAACCTGAAACTGAACAACTCCCTGTTGTTCCAGTTGAGAGGGTAGAAGGATTTGAGGAAGAAAGACAAAGATTTGATGAGTGGAAGCTAGTGAGAGAGGAACTTGAGAAGTTGACAATTGAGGAAAGGAATTTGTTCCAGTAGGTAGTTGACTGGACAAGTTGCAGTGACCTCAATGAGCTGATGAAGCCTAATTTTATTAATGACTTTATTGCTAACAAAAGAAGAAAAGACAAAGGAAAAGGGAAGCAGATTGTTGAAGAACCAGCAAGGCAGAAAATCACCAAATCTGCAGCTGAAGCTTTGAGAGTGGCTCTCATGACTGAGAAAGATCTTGAAGCTCAATATCCTGAAGCTGAGTATGATACTGTGAGCTCAGAAAGTGAGGAAGAATTGTCACACAAGACTGATGAAGGTAGTCGCCAAATAGTTGAAGCTGAGGGCTTAACTATTTTGGCTAAGGAAGCCATTCTGTTGGAGTCTGCAGGAGCTAGTGCTGCTGATCCAGTACAGGTTGAAGAAACTAATCCTAATCAACCTGAATCTGAGAAAGAAAAGGAAACAAGAAAAGATGATTCCCCATGCAAAGAGCCTAAAGAAAAGCCTGATGATGATGAAGATGGCAATGATGATGCACCAATGAGTGGTGCACAGGCTCAAGCTCAAGTTGAAATTCAAGATAAGATTGTGGAGTCTGACATTCAAACTGCTGATATTGTTCAAGTTGTTGATGATACAGCTAAGGACATTGATGAAAGTGTAAAAGACTTGTCAAACCCTATCACAAGCATTTTTCATCAATCTCCACCTGCAATGTTCATTCTAGAAGAAATCTATAGGCATGGAAATCCCCCACTGCAGAGTTACTCAGCTCTTGAGAGAGAAAATATAGATGATTATATTGCTGAGTTCTCTACTGAAGTGATTGTAACCCCTAGCAAGAGGAAGGCTTCTACTGAAGACTCTACAGCTGTAGAGTTGGTGCATTCTAAAGCTCAGAAGGTTACAAAAGGAAAATAATTGGTCATTAGGGAAGGTGAATCTGAAGAAGAGGACAGTGATACAAACCCTCAAATGACACCCAAAGAACTTATCTCTCAACTTAAGCATTTGGAAGAATCATTCAAAGGAATTGAAGCTAAAATTTTGAAACAAGTCAAATAAGTTCCTGATGCTATTATCTCTCAAAATGTGAGAAAAGGTATGGAAGACCTTGTGACGAAATTTGAGGAAAGAAGCTCAGAGGAGAAGAAAGTTCTTGAGAAAAACTTCAAAGCAGTTGTGGACAGCTTACTGGCTCAAAATGAAGATATCAGAAAAGAGAGTAGCCAGAAGACAAGAGAAATTATCAATCTACAGTCAGATATTAAGCTTATGAAGGATGACTCTTTCAATCTGAAGGTAGAAGTGAAGGGAATGAAGAATGAGATGACCAAGCTGATATCTGGGAATGAGACCCTGAAAACTGAACTGATGAGCAAGCTTAACACCATTTTGTCATATATTGATGTTGGCAAAAATGGGGAAAGCAAGATTGAGAAAGAGATTGAAGAAAGGGAAAAGGTTGCTGAAGATATCCTTGAGAATGTGAAGGATATTGGAAAATCATGGGCAAAAGAACTTGAAGCAGCAAAGTCTAAAAACTTGTCCATGAGATTGTGTGATTAAACTAAAGAAAGAACTCAATCAGAGCAGATGAAAGGAAGCTCTAGAGAAGGCAAGATCATACAACTCCCTAAGTCTATAGCTCAGAAACCTACAGTTCAATCATCTCAAAAACCTTTTGGTTATTGGGAACAAACAGTGAAGGAATCAAGAGAAAGAAGGAAAGAGACGGAAGATAAAGAAAAAGAAATGAAAGAACGACAAAGAGAGAAAATTTCTGATGAATCTACAGCAGTTGTGACTGCTCAACCTTTAAATGTTCAACCATTGAGCATGGTACCTATTGAAGATTCTGAGGAAAGAATTAAACAAATGAAAGCTGAATTTGACAATTTATGGAAGGAATTCTTGAGTATATGCAACAGGCATACTGTGATTAAGAGAATTAAGCTCAAGAAGGACAGATTTCAAAAATTCAAAGACCTGAAGGCTGATGGATCATTGTATAAAGGAGATAATGCTCGCCTCCTAAGTGGAAAGATCAAAAGTAATCCAATGCCTAAGAAGCAGTTCAGATCAAAGAAGGAGGAAGAAGACTTTGAAGCATATGAATTTCAGATGATCAAGAAATACTTTGAAGAAGATGAGAAAAACATGAAGTTAGTGGAGCAAGAAATTCTGAAGGCCCAAGATGAAGATTCTCATGATGAGGATGAAGAAGAAGATGCAGATCCCAAGCACAGGAGAAGATGAAGACTTTATTCTAGATTAGACACTAAAACTGTTTCGTTTTTAGTCTAATTATTTACTATAAGCTGTATCTTGAACCCCTTTTTTATTTTATGCAGCTCTGTGCTCTGTGTTTTACTTTATCTTCTGGTGTTTCATGCTTTGTCCTGCTTTTCTCTGCTTCTTGTTGGGTTTGTTCTTTTTAAGACAATTTCTTATTGTCTTTGTTGTTTGTTTTGCCAACATCAAAATAGGGGGAAATTGTTAAGTACCTTGGTTTAGATTTTGATGCGTACAAATGTCACACCCCAATTTTCATAAACAGCGGAAGTCTTTAATAAATCTTGAAAAAGTAATTCTTTGGGTGTGATCTAACTTATCATGAAATGAATTTTCTTTTTCTTTAAAACTCTTTGAATTAAAATATAATTCTTTCACATGATCACAAATTAAGATCTTAACATAAATTATATGCCTTGAATAATAATAATTATTTAAACATAATAATAATCCCCAAATAATTAAATCTACATGCAACTTAAATAATTCCAACGTAACATATCACATAATATCATATCATACTTGTAACGCCCCAGTTTTTCCAAAATGTTTCTTGGCATTCTAGAAACCCGAGTCGTCACTTAATGTCGAAAAATCCGGACTAATATTTTTTTTTTTTGAAAACTACAAGTAACATCACATGAACAGCGGAAGCATACATTAAGCTTATAAAACGCAGTGGCCATTTTCAAAATATCACACACACGATCGTTATAAAAGTTTGGCGCAAAATAGATAGTTCTGATAAATATTACACACCATCATCGAGGAAATTATAAACGTTTACCGCCTCGGCATATTAGTTAAGTCATATTAAAACTACTAGTCTCGTTTTCACGAGTAATTTAAAACACTTTGGTAGGGAAGTAGTATCACTCCTCTACTGGCGCAAACTCCCCGTCATCGAGACCTGAAAAAGGATTTAAAAGTAGGGGGGTGAGATTTGAATTCTCAGTGTGGGCGACCTGTACGCTACTATACATATTGGTAGTATGCAAACGTATCATTTTGTAAAAACACTTTTCATAGCCACAAAGGATCATCATTCATCATATAGCCCGTAGGCTCTGTCCACCGTGGCGCCTAGCTACACAAGCCAGACCACTACATATCATTTGAGATACTTTTAATCATATAGCCCTCAGGCTCTGTCCACCGTGGCGCCTAGCTACACAAGCCAGACCACTACATATCATTTGAGATATAGCCCTGAGGCTCTGTCCACCGCGGCGCCTAGCTACACAAGCCAGACCACTACATATCATTTGAGATACTTTACCCGTAGGCATTTGGGTAATAACCTTGTAATCGGACCCAAAGGTCAAAAACATTTTCATTCAAATACACCAATAGTCCATATAATATTCAAGGTAATACAGTAAATGCCACCCACCTTAAAAGCTTTCCTTTTTGCAAAACAATCACCGTTCCTTTCACCAGAGATTCTCGTCACCGTTCGCACACTTAGACCTAGCACCATTCGTTGTATTTCAGTTATTAATGTTTAAGAATTCTTGTTAAGATTTATACAATTAGTCCGATAAGGACATACACTTTACTTAGCATTTTTATTCACTAAAGAAGTTAATAAAATGTTTTACGGTAATTAGTAGCTTGAGGTTCTTATCTAGGTGCATTTAGCATACTCAACTTTGTTAGGATCTTATAAGGTTCTTCGTATTTTCCTTCTCAAGGCAAATAAGAAACATATGGTCCTTAATCTAAAATCAACACTAAATATCATTCCATTCACATAACTCATGCTTTCACATAGAATTCACCAAGGCTTTAGACTAGCTTCCTCATGGGAAAATATTTATTTTCCTTCTAACAAGGAAATAACACATAATCAATAATATTCAAGTACTGCAGTTTGCATGTTGACCCACACTTATACCAACTTGGAGAATTTTCTAAAAATATCAGAACTCATTCAAAAATCATGAAATTTTTACTGTGACTAACCCATCAAGTGTAAATTATATATAAAATTTATTTCATATCATTTGGTTTAGGAAAATATGAGTTCTAGGCTAGTTTCCAAAACATGGCAGATTGTTCCAGAATTTTCCAGTATTGAGCAACTTTTGAAATAATTTTGGTAAAAATATTTACACATCTCCAAAAATCGTGAAATAAATCATGAAGATACTTAACTTCATGTAGTAATTTATAAAATTTTTAAAAGAATTCTTTCATGAACAGATTACTCCCAGAAAATCCATACTTTAGAAATAAGGGGCATTTTGTCACACTTTCTTAGAAAATTCATAACTTATTAATGAAAACTCCAAAAATGTTCAAACTAGATTCAAATGAAAGATAACTTGATTTAGTTTCCAACCATATAAATATCATCCAAAAATTTATAGCACATGAGGTCCGAATTCTGTACGAAATTCGAGGTCAGTGCTTAAAGTGTGTGATTTGTGTGCATGCTTTCACTTACATTTTCAATTTCATAACTACCATGCAACCAACATTTTAACTCCTTCAAAAACATCATTCTAGACTTCATTCATCATGCATTTGAACATTGGAAAGTATAAAGTCCTAGGGTTTCATGGTCTCTAAAAATATGGAACAATAAACACACATAGCTCACATATACATGCAAGAAAACCAAATGTTTTGAGTTGGGGTTTTACAACCTTTGGAGCCTTTTTCTTGTTAACAAAAGAAGCTTTATTGTCCCTTGACCCTTAAGCTTGTAGGAATGGAGCACCACTTGGAGGAATAATTTGGTTTTGAGCTAAAACAAAGCAATGGAGTAAGTTAGGAGAAGTGGAGAGGAAAAACATGAACTTAGAAGAGAGAGGGAGAGATGTTGGCTTCCTCTTTGCAAGGAAATGACTCCAACCTTCAACCTAACTCCATGGATTTCTTGATACTTGTGGAAGGAAGCTCTCTTGTTGTTGGAGATGGGAGAAGAAAATCTCTCTACCCTTTGTAAGTATGGTGACCAAAAGTTGAGTGAGGGAGTGAGAAGGGAGTTTTTGGATTTTCTTTTCTTTGGATTTCTTTGATCAAGGTAGAGAATGAACTAAGATAATTCATATATAGGAAATGGGAGCATATGACCATTCAAAATCACTCATTTGGAGGCAAGAGAAGTCAAGGTTAGGTAAGGGAATAGGAAAGAAGGTATGGCCCCTTGATTTAGGGGTATGGGCATTTTGACTCCACATTTCTTCATTGCTGGCTGATAATTTCGGCCAATAAGGGAATTTAGGAGGGGAATTTGAGTTCTAACTGTATTTTGGGACGCGATATGGTTTTCGGTGTTGAAAACGGATATTATTCGGTCGCATTTTGGGCTCCGAAAAATTAATATTTTGCTCGTTTTGTAAGCCTAAAATTTTATATCTTGTATTTGTTAATTAAAACTTATGTTTAACCCATTTTATTACTTAAGTTCTAATAAAGATCCACAATTACTCGTCGGATCGAAGTTTTTCAAATTTTAGAGTTTTCGGTTCGACATTTGGCGATAAACGTCCAGGGTTTTATTTTTTATAAATCTTTTACACCCAAAGGGTCTTAAAATCCCTTTTAGAAACTTATTTCATTCGTTCAAATGATTTATTAATATTTGATTCATAGTTACGGTGCTAGGAGTGCTTCCGGTTCCGGTTTTGAACCAACCGTCAAGTAGAAATCACTCATTTTAAAACTTAGTGCCCTCAAAGGAGTAAAAGATCAATCAAGCAAAAATATATAAATATAATAACATGAAATGTAATATAAATAGAAAACAAAATCTAATTTGGTTCGGGGTATTACAATACTTATAAAATCACATAAAAATTCGTGTACAGCTGTAGAACATATATTTTTCGAAAAACAGTCCACTATTTTTCTAGAAAATCATTCTTTTATCAAATCTCCTATTATCAATTAAACAATCACGTCTAAAACACTTAATAAATCATATAATACTGATAAAAATATTTTATTAACGAAAACTTCTTGATTTATTTCATAAAAGCGCATTCAAGGTAATTAAAGGACTAAAATTAAACCCTAGACTTCTACTATTGATAAAATTGTGAAATTTGGTTTATAAGCATAATTTTTCATGGCAAATATACTGTAAAAATTTCGGAATTAATGGAGTTATAAAATGTTAATTCTAGTCATGCAAAATTAAGGACTCTAATTAATATATGGGACCATAAGTCATATCTTTTCACATGCAACTTAATTCCTATCATATGACCACATAAGGCACGACATATTTCTGCCCTAAAACATAAATATACTAATTAATTAAATTCCTAACACGTTAATACCCTAAAACATGATTAATCTCTAAAATAATCCATAATCTATCACATAAAATAAAATCATCATAATTATCAAATCTTTTCAAAAGTCTAAATATATAAAAAACGTCGATGCATCAGATTTGTGTCAAACTCATAAATTCAAATTAGATCCTTCATGAAAAATAAATAAAGTACCGAATTTAATTACATTTCATAAAAATGATTTAAACGTCAAACTTTTGTGTGAAATCATCTTTTCATATCTTCTTTATTCTCACATCCACACGCCTCCACCGTTACCACCTCGTCCTTTACTCGACATAATCTGAAAAAATAGTTTGGTGAAAGGGGTGAGAAATTATAAATAACTCTCAGTGGGGACGTTAGTTCGAAGTCTAAATATAAAGGACACAATAACATGTAAACATACCCTTCTTTCTTAACATATGATACGACTTTCGTATCCATACATACATATTGAATACGACTTAACGCATCTGTTGACACTACAAGGTTACCCTTTAGTATTTGTGATTCTATTGACACCACAAGAGTTTTCACCCTTTAGTATCCGTGATCTTGTTGACACTACAAGAGTTTTCACCCTTTAGTATCCATGATTCTGTTGGTACTAAAAGCACCCATTCTTCTTAGCATATAAACATATAAACACATCGACGAAACATTTAAAAATCGAAATAATAAATACCACTTTTTCACCATGAATCCCCACCTTGACTTCTTTGAAAGAAATACGGTGTCTGTGTACGTCCGGCTTTCTAA
This sequence comes from Prunella vulgaris, assembly GCA_026898435.1. Classification (NCBI taxonomy): domain Eukaryota; kingdom Viridiplantae; phylum Streptophyta; class Magnoliopsida; order Lamiales; family Lamiaceae; genus Prunella; species Prunella vulgaris. The sequence continues at coordinate 38,603 of JAPKLY010000594.1, forward strand.
TCCTTGAGATGATCCTCCAACTTTTCTTCCACAAGAAACTCAAATTCTCTCAACTCTAATCTCTAAAATTCTCAAAAATTATGAAGGTGTAGGTGAGAATTGGATGCCAATAATGGTCTTATATTTATAGGGTGGAAAAGATATAGGGCTTAATAAAATATCTTGATGAATATATGAAGATGAATGAATATTATGGCTGAGATTTGTATCTTGGACGAAAATACTAAGGAGAGGAAATGAAATATTTGGTTCATGATCAAATCTTGAAGATATCTTGGAAATAAAATATATTCTAGCTTGTAATAGGAGTGAAATTTGAAATTATAGGACTAGAATAATTAAAATCTTGGTTTGAATAATATCTTGGAAATAAAATAATGAAAGTGGCCGAAACTTGTTGAAGTAAGATGGATAAATCTTGGGTTTGAATCTTTGAGATAATATCTTGTTTGGATTCAAATAATAATGGCCGAAAATTTAAAGAAAAAATGGAATAATGAACATATTGGACAAATCTTGGAAAATCTTAGTCATATCTTGGCAAATCTTTCTAATATCTCCAATATAATAAATTAATAACCTTAAGACTTCAATTTAATTAATTCCTATGGCTAAAATTCGAAATTAATCCCATAAAATATTATCATATCTCTCTTAATAAAATATTAGGACTCTAACTAACTCTAAACCTTGTTTCTTCCAAATTTACCCTCATTCTTGTAACAAACTTTGAATTTCCTCTCTCCTAATAATTCCACTCCTAATAAAATTCGAACTCTTAAAGAAAATAAAGTCTAATCCCAATTAAATCCTAATTTCTAATTAATTCTAATCTTAAAGGACTAAAACTCTAAATATTATTAAAGTCTAATAATTCGTACTTAGGTATTACTTCTAAATCCCAAAAGTATCACAACTTATTCTAAAGGTCTTCTAATACTAAAAGGATTAAGAACTAATACTAAAAAAAAGATAAAATACTAAAGCACAAAACTTAAGGGACTAAACTAGGAACTTACCTAAGACATGCCTAAGAGCAAAAGATAAGGGACGAAAATCATGCAACTAAACCTTGGGTGTTACAACCAAACTTCATGCGACATTGATGCGAGATAAAGGTAAGCGTAGCTCCGGTATCGAACAAGGTAGTCATTGGTATCGAATTTAAAGTGAGCATACCTTCCAACGTCTCCGAAGGAGATTGATCCTCATCTGGCTCCCCCGTAAGTGAGAACACACGCGCTTGGCAGCTCCCTTAGTTGGATAATCAGGTGCTCGGTGCCCCGGTTTAAATCATCGATAACAAACATGTTGGTCCCGAAACGAGTTAAATCAGTGTATGGGGGGGATACACTGAAGTCAGATTTTTCTGAAAGACTCAGAAAAATGCTCTAACGCACTCAGTCAGAATTCTATGAAGTACTCAGTATGCTGAATGTCCGCAGGGGCAGCAGGGACGGTTCAGTAATGAGTCAGATAAGCTGAGTGTGAGTAAAGTGCTCGGAGGCTCAGTAGAGATAACAAACCTACTGACTGCTCGGAAGCGAGTCAGTTGGACTACTATCTCAGTGAGTCAGAGTACGTGCGGAAAGTGAGCCCTTAGATTCTACTCGTTTTAGTTTCTAAAAACGTTTTCTCTGAGTTGCTTAGTAAATTGGTGGTTAAGGCTGAGTGCACAGTATTCAGATTCAGGATGATTGATTCAGTCCTGAAGTTAAAACCAATGCAGTATGTTCAGTTTAATATGATGACATTTATGATCCTGGACAAAACAGTAAATCAGCACACAGGGGACTTTTTAACGTGGTTCGGAGATAACCAACTCCTACGTCCACGACCTGATTTAACAGGAAGCTATCCTCAAAACCCTGAGGATAGGTACTTGGGTTTTACGTGCCAAGGGACACGAGTAGCCAACTTTCTCTTTCCCAGTCCTTCTAACCAACCTATCTCACACTTTGAGAGGTTTGGTATTCTGGTTTCCAACTAAGATAGCTCTAGCAATACAAATCAATGCTAAATAATAGAGCTATCGATCTAAGCAAATACAGAGTGAATCCTACTACAACACTAGGGAAATTTAATTGCAGAGTGTTGTTTATGATATGCTTTGTGTTCTTGGATTCTTGAGAGTTTTCTCTTGGAAATTTCCCGTTAACCTTGAATGGGTGCAAGGTTCTCCATATTTATAGGCAAGATTCAAAATAGATCCGTTGGAGGAGATCAAATCAAATCTTTCCTATTTTAGGTAGATTGCAGGCTAGAAATACTGTTCGACCTACCCGCCATGCTTATTCTGGCAAGTTTTCACATCACCTGCAACCTTTTGAGACGCATTAAATGCCGCATTAAATGCTGTGCAGACTCCGTGCTTACGTGTCGAAAGATCATTGGCTCTCCGCTATAACGGCTAGTTGACCTTCAGACATTTATCCTTCCTCGTACATTCAATGCTCTGAGTCTCTTGTAATAACTCAGTCTGAACGTGTGCCTTAATGGAGTCTTACTGACATTCTTTTTGTCTCTTGTCCCATAGCATAAATAACCTTTCTGCTTTGGACAGACATGATTCAGGTGAACTGAACCAAGGCCTAAGTCAGGTCCTATGTGCATTCAGCACAGCCTGATAGGTTATTCAGCTCAGTATGTGTTACCTTTTTGCTTCGGACTTACAGGATTCAGGTAAACTGAATCAAGGCCTAAGTCAGGTCCTATGTGCATTCAGCACAGCCTGATAGGTAATACTTTACTCTTCACTGACTGACTTCTGTCCTGAACATGCTTAGTGTATTCAGTAGAAACATCAGACAATGGTACTTCAGGAATGACTTCAGGATGAATCAGCAGGCTTCGATCTTCAGCTTCAGAACAGACAATCTTCAGCGAGACTGACTGACTTCTTCAGAAAGGTTTACGCTTCAGACTTCAGTAAATTGGGTCGACTCCAATATTCTTCAGTCTTCAGCATGATCCTTCTGTGCTGAATTTCTAACCTAACTATCCTGAACTATTTTATTCTGAACACTATACATAGGCAAATTCATCAGGGGTTTTGGGATCTAATCAAAATACTCAGATTGTCCCAACAAAACATCTTTTCCCCAAAGGCACTCTCCCTAGTGCGGCCTTCCACATTTTGCACATGCAGGTGTCGTTATTGGGCTTACTTGTCTAGGCCTAACTCCTTGTGTCGCTCCTTGTCCTTGCACTCCATGGTTTGGCATTTTTCGTGCTCCATCGGGCTGCTCCCATTTCCGTTTATTCTCCCGGGACCTCCTTTCAGCTTCGTCCTTCAAACATGCCGCCATTTGCTCGGCTCTCTCCAAGACTTCGGGAAAAGATAGGTTTCCCAAAGCTACTATCATATGTTGAAGCTCGGTTCTAAGCCCTTTGGCGAAATGAAGGACACGCTTTTGTTTGGTGTCGATAAGATGATGAGCGAAACCTGCTAGTTGGCTGAATTTTAGCTCGTACTCCGCGACCGTCATATTTCCTTGGCGAAGATCTAGAAACTTGCGCTCCTTCCTATCCTTGTAGGACTGCGGGTAGTAGCGCTCCATCAAAATCTCCTTAAATCGCTCCCAAGTCAAGGCTTTGCCTCTCTTCAACCGGGCGAATCCTCCAATGGCTCTCCCACCAATGATCGGCATCTTGAACCAACTGGAATGCTACGCAAGCAATCCGCTGGGCATCCGTGCACTCTATCAACTGGAATATCATCTCCATCGAACGGAACCATTCTTCAACAGCATCCGGTCCGTCTCGTCCGTGGAAGGTAGCAGGCTTGTACCTCCTAAACTATTCAACTACTTGCGTGGTATTGTATATAGGCGCAACATTGTTAACCACGGGGTTAGCTCTAGGACGACCCGGGCCTCTCTCCTCGGATGTTCCCTCCAGCATGTCACGAGTAGCGTTGTAGTGCGTACCACGTCCGCGGGCCATCTAAACTACGAAAAAGGCCTAACAGGGGTAAGACTACCTAAACCGATCTAAACAATTCTAGAAAAAATCTTATGAATGCTTCTATTCGTATCTCAATGCTACTTATAATCTATAACTAAAATCAGGGGAGTGACAAAAAAAAAATATGTTTAAATTGATGATTTGTTTTAACACTTGTGCTAAGGAAATTGGTGTTGAAAACATATTTGTAAGTGAAGTCTACAGTTGTATATTTGATCACTATACAGTCAAGACATGATCCTACAGCTAAAAGGTTTCTCTATAGCCAATTTTTATATTGACAGGACTCTACAGCTGTAAGATTGAAGTCTACAATTTCAAAGAACCGTTTGAAGAGTTGGTACAAGTCAGAGATTATTTAAAGATTATGAAGACCCATAAGCACTATTAGTGTAGCTCTCAAGCACTCACTAAACTGTACTTAAGTGGAGGATTATTTCTAAAGAATCTGGAGGATAAAGAAGATTAATTACAAGGAGGCCAGAATTCTGAAGGAAAGGACAATAGTACAATTAGTATTATCCTGTGTGAAGGATGAGGACCACCTCACACATGCCAATAGAGAGAGAGGAGCCTTATCTAAATTTCAAATTTGAAATTTCCAATGGATAAGTCACACCACTCCATCTATAAATAGAAGAAGTCCTCAGAGGAGACAACAACAACAACCCTGAGCATACAAGCATTCAACCTAAGCAAGTCTACAGTCAGCAATATTCTGAGAGAGCTTTACTCATTTTATTCTTTGTGATTCATAGGATAATTGGTTAGGATTTTCTTAGAAAAAATCACACCTTTTTGTTGTTGTTCCCTCACCAGTTTTATATTTCTACTTAGTGTAGATATCTCTTTGTGAGGTTTTGTAAAACTCTTTGTGAGTTGTATTCTGAGTTAATAGGGTAGTTTAATCTCTTTTTAGAATAGGAATATGAGTGAACCTAGTTCTAAGGGTAACTACTTGTACTGATCTAAGTGATCACATCTTAGTGAATTTGACACCTAAGTAGTGTAACAGTGGATGTTGGTGGTCTTTTTATAGACATTGAACCACTATAAACCTGGTCTATTTACTTTCTGCTATTTAAATTCTTGTCCTGTATATTTAATTTCCTTGTTTCATTCATCATTGTTTTGAAACCTGAGTGCATTAAACTTTGTGTTTATCACAAAGAAAGACTGACTCTACAGCTGTAGACTTCTCTAAGTCACTCAGCTGTTAAGTTTATTTACATTGTTTTTCATTAACACTCAAATTATTCTGCTGCACATTAGAGTATTCTCAATACAATTTTAATTGTGAGAACTCCTCTGATATTTTGTCTACAAGTGATTTATTATTTTGCAAGTTTTTTAAACTCTGCAGCTGCAGACTTGTTAGTCCATAGCTGTAACCTTTGTGGTCCTGTTTCTAAAACTCTTGTAGACTTGTTATCCTTTTAAACTTGAAAAATGCTACTGTAAGGTTCTAGAATCCATCCTTTTGAAAAGTTTGAAAAATCTGATTTTGGACTCAAGTTCTATTCACCCCCCCCCCCCCCCTCTAGATCTTGACCACTTTAAGGAACCAACAAAGTGCAAACATCAAAGTTTGCAATTCATCCACAACGAATTTGTGGACGAATAAATCACTCGTGAACAAATTGCGAGGGGCATTTGTAGACAAATAAAATTTATTGCCAAATAAAATAACTCAAAAATATTTATGTGTTAAAATACCGAACAAATTTATTAATGTGGGATTAGATTAATTCGATTCCAAAAATAATAAATCAAATTATTAGGCCTCTAAAGCCTCATTAATCAAATTGGACCTCTAGAGTCCAATAAATTAAATTAAATTGGACCTGATCTAAAGTTCAATAAATTAAGTTGGACTTCTAAAGCTCAATAAGTTAAATTGGACCTCTAAAGTCCGATAAATCAAGTTGGACCTCTAAAGTCCAATACATTAAATTGGGACTCTAAAGCCCAATAATTTACATCGGACCTCTAAAGTCCCATAAATCAATTTGAGGCTCTAAAGCTCAATAAATTAAATCAGACCTCTAAAGTCTGATAAATTAATCAAATTGGATCCCAAAAATTCAATAAATTAAATTGGGCCTCAAAAGGCCTAATAAATTAAATTAAAATTGAATTAAGTGCAGTGTAATAAATCAAATCTTAGAAGCCCAACAAATCTTTCAAGATATCCTTAAGATTTGTCAAATCTGGAATATTCTGAGAAAATTACCCAAATCAAATCTTCCGGCCCATCAAATCTAGCCGACAAATCTAGAATTCTACACCTATTAATAGAGGTCTCATTTTAGTCATTTGACATACATACACACACAAAATCATAGAAAAATCAAAGAGCAAAGTCCAGTAAGTCCAGAAATTAAATATCTTGTATGATCACAGTCCCGAGAAGTCCCTAAGAAATAACGTTTCATCCGAAATAAGGCTCGATGTCCTCGGATTAACATTATAAGTCCAAAAATTAATGATCTTTCAAGATCAAAGTCCTAAAAGTTCAAAAATCCGCGATGCAGCCCCAAGTCAAGATGTTAGAAAAGAATCAGAGGATATATTAGATATTGTAGAATCCCGAAATTTCGATAGATTCGAAATAAATCAAATTGTAATTTATTTTTCCGTTATTAATAAAATATTTTAATTTCGTGAAAATTTGTTGATACAAATTTTGGCACGCCCGGTGGGACAATCTCTACCTCTCATCTCTTTTTTTAAAAATAAAATAAATCGACTCTTAAGGTCCGGTTCTCTAAAAACATCTAATGTCAATGTTATAACGAGAAGTATGTCGAAAAAGACATTGACACTCGCTTCTTCAGAAGAAGACCCGTCAGCAGATACGACTGCGAGAAAGTTATCCTACACGGATGAAATCGAAGGGGATAACTCTGCATGCTCTACACCCCATTCCTCATCTGATTTTTCAACTGTGAATCTGGCTCCGGGCATGACAACGAATGCCACAACTGTTGAGGAACAACTTGTATGCCTAATGAAGTCCATTGAAGAAATTTCACGGCAACTCCAAGAGCAAGACGTCTGAATCTCTAACTTGATGAATACAGTGGATAATGATGATGTCAGTCGTTCTAAGGGCAAAACCACTGAGGAGAGACCTCAACAAAACATCAACTGGAAGGGAACAATATGACTGCTAAAGAGTTCCCGATATCTCTTGAGAGTGGAATCAGTATCAATCAACTCAAGGATCTCATATTAGAAACTGTGAAGGGAAAAGTTGACGAAGGTTCCAAATCTTCCTTCACATATGCAAAGCCATATACCAAAAGGATATGATCTCATGATTAACTGGATGAACAATAGGATAGAGGCTAAGTAGCATGATTGAGCTAACCAATACTCGTCAACCAAAGGATGAGCCGGTGATCGATTATATTAATAGATGGAGAAATCTGTGTCAAAAGTGTAAGGATAGACTAGCGGAAAAGTCAGCTATTGAAATGTGTAATTAGAGAATGTAGAATCCGGAAAAATTAGAGGAGATATTAGAGCTTGTAGAATCCCGAAATTTTGGTAATTCCGAAATAAATTAAATTGTAATTTCTTTTCGTGTTTTTAAATTATTTTAATTTCGTGAAAATTTGTTGTTACACACATTTCATACACTAACTCAGTAAATTCTCAAATTTTCAAATTATAATTTCGTATTTAAAAAAACTTTAAAACGTAAAAGTAGAACTTAAAATAAAAAAAAGGACACTCATACTTGCAGCGTGCCGACATCCATACGGACCTTATCCTCTGGCCACGGACCTCCACCTTAATGTGCCGATCTTTGTTTGTGCTGCACTTCCGCGCTAGATCTTGTTTCTTTGATTCTTCCTTCTCCATAATAATAATATGCAAATTTGCGATCTTTGTAGCTTTAATTTCGCCAAATTGCTGCCACGATTCGACGGTGATGGAGACGACGATTAAATTTATTAGAAATTTTTTAATTTAATTTACTTATTAAGTATGCCACTTCTGTAAAAAGGACATTTAACCCAAAACTAATATAATTTTCATCCCATAACTTTTATACTGTTTTATTATGGTCCCATAATTATTTATATTTTCAAGTTAGTCCCTTGATAATTCAAATTTATCCAAATAAGTCCCAAATGGCCGGAAAATAGTGACATGTGAACCAAACATCACCGTTTAATGCAACTTTCATCCATTTAGGACTGATTTGGGTAGTTTTAAATTGTTATGGGACTAAATTGAAAAAGTAAATAATTATGGGACTAAAATAAAAAGTTAAAAAATTAGGGGACGAAAATGTTATAAATTCCTAAATATGTATGTTTATTTTTTGTATTAAACATATTTAATTAAGAGGAATAATATCAAATCTAGTCCTGTTACTTTAATCGGTTCCACGTTAATTTAGTTCTAGTTATAAGTCCTTCCTCCGACGAAAATGCTTGTGTGACCTTCTAAGTCAACAAATAATTGGCTCCATGCTATTATGAAACAATAACGATTTTTCTTTTACTTTTTTATTTTAAAATTTTAAATTCTTAATATATTATATCATATAGCTTAGGTGGTTTAATCTTTCATTATATTTTTTTAAGTTTTATTGTTAATCTTTTTCTTTTCAAATCATTAAGAAAAATATAGAATAATTACTTTATTTTTTTATTTAATGATAATTTATTCTTTACAGGTTAAATCTTTAAAGTTCTTTGGAAGCATGATCTCTAATTTTTTATTTCTTATCTTAAATATAAAAGTTTTCAATCATATTTTCATTCGAATCATGCATAATTCTAGCAGATATAAATGTAATTCGAATAATAGTTGATATTTTAATTTTTGTTTTGTATCTTCTTCAATTTATACCGTTATTTATTTCAATGTGCATATACATATTCAATATTTTCATAAATAGACAAATTAAGACATATTTGTCCAAAATTCTACAAAGATGGGGTGTGTATCACTATTTACACATGACCACAAATAAATCATAAGAAGTTAATTTGTGATCGGATCTAAAAACATATTTTCTGATGGATTATTACTTATAAAATACGAATACAATGGTCATATTTCAATGGCAAAATAAAAATTTAGGATATCTAACATTAAAAAGCATTAAAAATGATGATTAAAATATAAAAACCCAATCCGATAACAATGAAAATCTATTTTTATACCTTGTTAGTTTTCTAGAGAAATTAAAGGGGTCATGGTATATAAGGTCGATCCATTTAAATCGAAAGATAATTTGTTTGGACTACTTTAGGTCAGAATCATGTTGTCCCAAACCGTTATTTTTATAATGTTAGGATTAGTCGGTTTAGTCTTTTTAAATTTATTCTTAATATAATTATAATAAATTTATAATAACTTTTTTATTGTACGGTGAAATGAGCTGAAAAAAGTAACATTTTATTAAAATAAAAATATTAAGTAATAGAAACTTTAAGTATTAAACCATGACAACTTTGAATAATATTTAAATTTTTAAAAAATTAACTGATGATTGAATATAATCATATATTACTTATATTATCATTTTTTTATTAATTCCATATACAAAACATAAATTATACCATCACTACAAAAAATTCGCGATTTACCGACCGAAATGGTTGGTCGGTAAAACAGTGGTCGCTAATATTTAGCGACTGATTTCTTATTCGGTCGCTAATTTAGCGACCGTCGAAACGGTCGGTAAGTAGTCACTAAAAGAACAGGGTCTTGACCCATTTTGGGATATTACCGACCGACATGACGGTCGCAAAATATAATTTATATATATTTTTTAATTTTTATTTTCAATTTTGCGACCACCTCGTCGGTCAGTAAGTTATATTTACCGACCGATTCGACGGTCACTAATTATAATATATATTTCGTAATTTTTTATTTTTTAATTCGCCGTATAATTGGTCGATAAATATATGGCGGTCGTAAATAATAATTTTTATTTTATGTTTAATTTGTAATTTATATTTAGCGACCGTCTAGGCGGTCGCTAAATAATGTCGTGAAAAAAAATTGGGGCCAAGGTGGTTCGAACCCAGGCATTCCCTTGGCTCGGCTGGGCTCGAACCACTTGGCTAGGTCCCAGCATCATTCCATACTCACCTCACCCTTTATTTGAGCCATACTTGGCTCAGATTAATTCCCCCAAATTCACGCCTTTGAGGGGTCGAACGGGCGACCTCTGGGCCACTCAGAGGTGGCGTGTACCACTCGGGCACTTGTTGTTATTGTTCATTTTCATGCAATTAATTGTATATAATTCCAAATTAAGACACGTTAGGTCATGTTTTCTGTCTACTTCACAAAGCAAAGTAAAAGCTAACTATCACCTCTAGGAAGTGAGCAAAAGTAGTGTGTACATGGAAGTAATCCTACTATGGTTCATCAAGTTTTCTATCGTAGCATGCAAAAGGTCTCTTGGTTTCTTAATCAAGCCAACTAGTGTCCAGATCTCTCTAACAACACAAACTAAGGGCTCTATTAGGTGTTTAGATCTCTCTACAACTCCTAACACTCCAATTAAGAGGTCTAGGCTAATATGTAATTCTCATTGGTCATACAAGCCAAATATCAAACATTTGGTATGCATAAAGTTCTTATAGCTCAATTCTCATTTCATAGCTAACCATATGGGAACATACAATCCAATTAAACATCCCAAGAATTCATAAAAGTCATTAATAAGAGAACTAATCCATCAAGATCACTAATTCATGCATAGGATTAACAAGAGATTAAATTCACCATAGTATTCATACAACCATGCAACAAGGATATTAGCATATGGTTAATTGATGGAACAAAACAACAATTAAACTATAAACAAACATGATTAACACTAATATGAATGGAAATATAAGAAATCTTACCAATTGTTGGAGAATTGAATTACAATCATCAAACCTTGAAAATGCTAACTCTTAACCCAAAGCTTGAAAACATAAATCGAACCGTAGAATTATAGCTAATAACGAGACTAAGCTAATGGAACAAACGGATTAAAGATCCAATGGATGGATCAACAGTAATTTTAGAGAGAAGTATGAATTCTTATTAAGAACCCACTAAGTAACCTCTAATCTCTCTCTCTAAAACTACCTAATGATCTAACTAATGAATGATGAAGAAGAAGATCTGATCCTTGAGTATTTATAGTGCTCCACATGATTGGTCCATTATATCCCTCATTAAACGCGCGAAAAGACGCGAATACCCTTAATTTGGCCAAAATCCGAACCGCCGCTCGATCGGCCTCTTGCCGGGGCTCGGACGCAGTTCAAGGGGTAAGGCCGAGCGCTCTTGTTACGCCCCGGATCCAGAATGCCAGCCTTTGCCGCATAAAGCACTCTGAACTCAGATCGTCACTTAGTAACTAAAAATCCGAGCATAAAATTTTCTTTTCAGAATAGAACAATATGCGTAAATGAAATACTTTGCAGTGGAAGATCATAGGTAAACATATGTGGCCCGGTCTTTCATTAGCCTCTTATCAACATGGAGAAGGTATACTCGTGTATAAAATCATCATCGAATAACTCTCAAAGGTTTGTTACTTGATACCATACTAAAATATATTTTAAAAATGATTACATAATCATTTAATTTATTCATATATATATATATTGCATCATATTTACGAAAACTCCGTGTCACTGCTGCAATTCTGACCCCTCTCGATCATATCCTGAAAAATATCAAACTGTTGAGGTGTGAGATAAAATCTCAGTGGATGACCTGTACGCTCTTATACATATTGATGTGATCCTGAAAAGTTGATAATTTTACCCTTCCCCAATTTAAAATTTTAGGTAAGATTAAGGTTTGTTTTGTAATTAATTTCTTACTTGCATTACATACTAGTGACAACATTTAACCCCTCTCAAGGCTGATGACCCTCTCAATTTCATCAATAAATGTTGTCTTGTCACTCTCATCGTTGATGACCCTCTCAAGTCCATCAATAACATGGTTTTGCCATTCTCATGGCTGATGACCCTCTCAAGTTCATCAATAACATAGTTTTGCCACTCTCATGGCTGATGACCCTCTCAAGTCCATCAGTAACATGGTTTTGCCACTCTTATGGCTGATGACCCTCTCAAGTCCATCAATAACATGGTTTTGCCACGATCATGGCTGATGACCCTCTCAAGTCCATCAACAACATAGCTTTTGTTCTTATATAATTGTGTTTGATTAGTTTGCTTCAGAAATACATCAACGGTCCATATAACATTATCGGCTAATACAGATAGTGGCACCCACCTTTTAACTTTTAAAGATAAAGTTACAAACTTTCTTGAAATAGGATTTGAAACTTAGGAGCTTATAGACACGTCCGAGCTCTGACTGGGGCCACACTTCACCTAGCACGATTTTCTTACATCTTTAGTGATCATATTTATTTCTCATATTTGTTCTTTCATTTAGTTTATCTGTTTAGGATTTTCGATTCTTCTTTTAGTTCAAAGACTTTTTATAAAAGCTTAACTTCTTTCTTATAAAATGCAATATATAATCGGTCATAAGTATTCATTAGTTTAACAAGGACATCAAGCTTTATTTCTTTAATGGTTTTAGAAAACTAAAATGTTGATTTAATTGTAAATCGATTATACTTTGAAATTATAAGTTCTAGTATGTTTGTGTTTATTCAAGAGCACAATAAAAATCACATACTTAGAAATATTTACATATAAACAAGTATATAACATAATTACACACTTATATAACAACAAACATTTACTGGAATAAATACTCGTCAAAAGATCAATTAAATAGTTCCTAAGTTCAACACGTTCTTGGATAAATAATTAAGCTTGCAGACAATTAATAAATTAAACACATAAGTAAATTGAAGCATGTTGATTATAAATTGACTTAAAAAGGTCTGAATAAATTTAGTTTGTGAGGTTCTCTTGGTCTTAGTCCTTTAACTTTTCTATAACTTTAATAAATTTGTTACAAGTATTTAAACTAGAAATAAAAACACAACGACTTGTAAAATTGTATATTAACATTCATGGAATAATAATATATTCCGAGTCTTAAAAGAAAATAAGTTTAAATGTAACTCTTAACAGATTTGACATAATAAATAAAGAAACGTCGCAACCTGTTTTGCATTTATTCAGACACTTTTAAAATTCATAGTTTTTGTTATAATAACACATAAGCATATATACTACATAAATATGATTTGTTATAATACTAAAAGAATATTAAAAAAGTTATATCTTCATTTTTTTCTGAAAATGGGACAATGTTCCCCTGCATTTTATTCCATTTTCAAACATTTATTTCTCCTAAGATATGGATCCTATGAATGTCAAATTTCGCAAACTTATACTACTCAATGGAGCTGAAGATTGTTAGCATATTATTATTTTATTTTATTAACAAACGAGGTAAGAGATATACGTGTTCAAAGTAGCTAGTTTGGACCTTACATAATTTACCCCTAAAATCTTTCCGCATGTTTTCAGCTACACCATTGATTTTTAGTCTAAACGAAATTAAATTAAAAATACTTATAAAGTTCTAAAAATTATAAAATTAAACATGGTGACTCTTTAACAAGTGTAAATCATGATAAAAATTATACTTCACAGAAAAGGATTGATTCAACATGATAACTCAAGCAAAACGTTGACAAAGGTACAATCTGGACACATGTTTTTCAAAAATCAGTATCTCCTCAGGATCAACTCTATAAATCACAAAACTTTGCAAGAATATAGTATACTTCAATTAGAACATCCACACAAAATTTTATAAATTTCTGGTCACTAGAAATATAGAAATCAAGCCAATTAATCTAGGCATCACCGAAATCGTTTGAAGCTGAACACATCATTTTCAGAAAACTATTTCTCTCTACTCCTAAGTCTGATGATCACGAAAATTACACAGGTTGTAGTCCATCATTAATATATTACTCAGTAAAAATATCAAGATTTTATCATGGCTGTAAATCTGAAAAACGAAAGCTGAAAGTAGCTGCTCATAAGTCCTCTCTATATAGGACATCTAAACTTAGAAAATTCACATATCCTTCGTTTTAAGTTTGTGTGATACCCGAGTTTCTCACTACTCATTGGCTAATATACTTCATGTGTTACTTGTATTTTATTTACTTACATGCTAATTGCATGCAATTAAATTATTTATGTGTTAATTTATAATTGCTTCAATATATTTTAAGCATTATGTGCACTTTAATTTATTATCATGTTATTTATTATTTGAGTACATTTTATATAGCTCAAATGTTAATTGTGAGGTTGTGTTAATTATTTGGGTATTAGTGGTGTAAGTTAAGTGTAGATTATTTAAGGATTAATTGTAGTAAATAAATAGAATAATTAAATTAATAATATAATATAATATAAAAATATAAATAATGTAATTATATATATATACAGGTGTTAGGCGGTAGATGACTTAATTAGTAATTATAAAAATATAAATAATGTAATTATATATATATATATATATTTATACCTTTATGCACGTCATTTCATTTGTCCCAAACCATTTCACACCTTAAGGTCGAGAAGGAGAGATAGGGAGAGTCGCGAGTTTGCGACGCAGGGAAAGGAAAAAAAAAACAGAAGAAAAACGAATTCGACCCCGTTTCGGTAAAACCCTAATTCAGGTAATTCTTGTGCATAAGATTTAATAGTGTTTTTAACATTTAGGCGAAAGTTTGAGTAGAATTGATTATTTAGCAGATTTGAATAATATTTGTACTTAATTGTTGTTAGATTCGATACGGAAAGGTGTAAGGGTGCTATAGGGTTTATATTATCGACGTTCTTGCGGATTTGAGGTAAGTAGAAATTCATTTGCACTGTAATGTATAAACATATTATTTTGTAAATTATTTATGTTTAAGTGATAACATGTGATTTTGAATAGATTGTAATATGTGAATTATGTCCTGTGAATATGTGGAAATGAGCTTATATGCTCTATTTGATGTGCAATGAGCCTGTGAGCTCTATATGTTATGTTGAATGAGCCTGTGAGCTCCAGTTGATGTTGAAGGAGCCAGCGAGCTCCATAATTAATACAAGTTGAATCTGTGAGTTCAATAATCTATGAATGTTGTTAAATGTCATTGATTGCAAGAGCATCATGCATATCATGCATTGAAAATTAATTGATTTTCTGAAAGTGGCCACTGATTATACACCGAGGGTGGTAAGGGGCGACCTGGGAAGAAGCGACCTAGGGACACCGAGTGTGAAAACCTAGTGTAGGCTACCTGGTGTGGGCCGACACCTTATTTGGTTATGATTTGAGTGTTTCCCTAGGGGGACTTCCTGCGCGGACAGAGGGTTATGTTTGGTGATGGACCTTGCTGGTCGCTGGAGGGTAGATCCTTGGATTCACTATATGGGTCGGCATGGTGGTATGACTTCTTGGTGGACATGGGGGCGTATGTGAGGTCTGAACCCTGAATTGGGCCACAAGAGGATGGGCCCCACGTCGATATCATTATTGGCCACTTGATTATGTGTATATTGAGCTCTTGCCGGTGTATAACAGTATTTCTAGATAGGGCCATGGAGAGCCTTCATAAATAAATTGGTGATTTCAAAAGAGTGTGCATGGGGAGGTTTTCAAAAAGAATCACATCATCATGCATAATTTCTGCTTACTGATATTTATAAATCTCATTTAGTTTATGCATTGTAGGTAATCCCGATATTTTATGATCTGGTGATGAAACTGGAGTAGCTGCGGCGCTTTTGCAGGCTTTTTGAGTTGCGGTGTACATATATGACAACCTGCGGGCAGGACTGTGGCTTATTTTGCTTCTGTTGTGTTTGTTTTAAGCTTGTATTGTATCATATAGTAAAACTATGTATTTTGTTGTATGTTTTGGAGGCAACGCAGTTTGTTTGTGAGGTTTGAAAATGGCTTTGTGAATGTAAACAGGTTGTTGGGTTTGATATAGTGTTATGCTGTCGAAATTGAAAAAAATTATAGCAGGTTTTCAGGTTGAGTTTTATTTAAACTTTTCGTATGTTTGTATGTGTTAAGTGTGGTCATGTCAGAGTGGTATCAGAGCACGGTTTGCTTCCTGTACACTGTCTATGTACACGAGCTCAGAACTTGCAGGAGTTCGGCTACGCCCAGTAAGTGTTTATTTGAATTATGCTAATATTATGTGTATCGTGAATTATATTGGTCATGTGGTGTAGGACTGGTAAGTGTTGTTGAATAGATATGGTGAGAGAACAGGGTGAAAGTAGTCGTCCAGAAAGAACTCCTAAACCGGCAGCACCAACTCCTGGTATCGATCGAGATGCTGTTATAGCTCGACTGGCAGACTTAGTTGAACGTCAGGCACAACAAATTCAGCAACTTATTGAACAAAGAGATACGGATAGACAGCGTGCTGATGTGAACCTACCATAGCCACGAGCTGATCTTGTTGACTTGGTCTCTGAGCGATTTCGAAAACTAAATCCCCCGTTCTTTGAAGATGCAACTGATCCTTTGGCTGCTGAAGACTGGTTGAGAACCCTAGATAACATGTTTTAGTATAGTCGGATCCCTGACACGGAGAAAGTGTTGTGTGCCTCGTTTATGTTAGTGGTAGCGCTGGACATTGGTGGGATACAGTTAAGAGTATTGAAGATGTTACTGCGATGACATGGAACAGGTTCAAGGAGATCTTTAGAAACAAGTATTTTACTGCTCTTGTTAGAATAATGAAGATGAACGGGTTTATACAGCTGAAGCAGGGAAGTATGTCGGTGACTGATTATCTCCGTAAGTTCGAGCAGTTCTCCCGATTTGTTGAACACATGGTGAGTACTGAGGCATTAAAGGTGGAGAGGTTTCTCGAGGGCTTGAAGCCAGAGTTGTACAGAGATGTGAGTATGGCTGGGATTCAAGGGGTAACCTATGAACAAGTAGCACAGAGAGCACAGACTGCTGAGCAAGCTGAGATGCGGATCAGACAAGCACAAGAGGTCCGACGTCACTTCCAGCAGCGGCCAGTACCACAGTGGAGTGGAGATCCCAGGAAAAGACCACTGCAGTTTTAGGGACCAAGACCAAACTTTTCACCTCGACAAGGACAGAGAACAGAGCAGGGAGATCCAAACAAACATCCCAAGACTAATCATGGCGGAATACCGCCACCACTACCTCTATGTCAGAGGTTTGGTAAACCACATTTTGGAGTTTGTCATGCTGAATCAAAGATTTGTTTTTCTTGTGGGCAAAAAGGGCATATGGCTAATATGTGTCCGAGCAGACAAAGATAACAAAGAAGAGCTCCAGCTCAAGTTTTTACCCTGACTAAGGAGGATGCAGAAGAAAATCCAGTTGTCACCGGTAAGCTTTCTATTCTTGGTACTTCAACTTATGTGTTATTTGATTCTGGAGCTACACATTCATTTGCATCCACTGAGTATGTGAGAAAACTGGGTAGAACACCTAACCTATCTGAAGCTAAATTTGATGTGATGATTCCTTCCGGTGATTTGAAACAAACCAATCAGATTTTACGAGGAAGTGATATTCCCATAGACGGCAGAGAACTATATCCTAATCTGATTGTGTTGGACATGAATGATTATGATGGTAAATTGGGTATAGACTGCCAGAAAAAGAGTATCACGTTCCAGCCACAGGGAGAAGAACCATTTTCTTTTATCGGGGTGAAGAAACGCTTCAGATTTCCTACAATATCAGCTGTTAAAGCACAGAGATTACTGGAAAGTGGTTGTGAGGGTTATTTGATAAGTGTGATGAGTATTGAGGGGCAACAGTGTTCAAGTGTTAGTGATGTACCAGTTGTACAAGAATATCCTGAAGTATTTCCAGATGATTTGCCAGGATTGCCACCAGATCGTGAAATTGAATTTGTGATTGAGTTACAGCCAGTAGTGTCTTCTATTTCTAAATCTCCATATCGAATGGCACCTGCTGAATTGAAAGAATTGAAAATACAATTGCAAGAACTGCTAGATAAAGGTTTCAATCGTCCTAGTTTCTCACCTTGGGGAGCACCAGTTTTATTTGTCCGGAAGAAAGATGGTACATTGAGAATGTGTATAGATTACCGAGAACTGAACAAAATCACAATCAAGAACAAATATCCTTTACTACGGATTGATGATTTGTTTGATCAGCTTCAAGGTGCTTCCATCTTTTCGAAGATTGACTTGCGATCTGGGTACCATCAGCTGAAGATAAAAGCAGAAGACATTCCTAAGACCGCATTCAGTACGAGATACGGACATTATGAGTTCCTTGTAATGCCATTTGGACTGACAAATGCTCCAGCAGCGTTTATGGACTTGATGAATCGGGTATTTAAAGATTTCCTGGACAGGTTCGTGATTGTATTTATTGATGATATTTTGATCTATTCCAAGACTAAAGAAGACCATGAAGTGCATTTGAGAAGTGTGTTAGAAGTTCTGAAAGAGAAACAGTTGTTTGCAAAGTTCAAGAAATGTGAATTCTGGTTAGATCGAGTTGTATTTTTGGGACATGTGATATCAGGAGCAGGGATTTCTGTTGACCCAAGCAAAGTTGAAGCTATTAATAACTGGCCACAACCTACAAATCCATCAGTGGTGCGCAGTTTTCTCGGATTGGCAAGGTATTATCGTCGATTTGTAGAGGGATTTTCCAAGATTGCTTCTCCTTTGACACAATTGACCCGGAAGAGCGTTGTTTACAAATGGACAGAGGCATGTGAGCAGAGTTTTCAAGAACTGAAGAAACGATTGACATCAGCCCATATCTTAGCAATTCCAATCGGAATTGGATGTTTCAAAGTTTATAGTGATGCATCGAAGAATGGACTCGGGTGTGTACTAATGCAGAATGATAAAGTGATTGCCTATGCTTCACGACAATTGAAAGAATATGAAAAGAATTATCCTACCCATGACTTGGAGTTGGCAGTTGTAGTGTTTGCACTCAAGATTTGGAGACATTACCTATACGGCAAACATTGTGAGATCTATACTGACCATAAGAGTTTGAAGTACTTCTTCACTCAGAAAGAACTGAACATGAGACAGCGAAGATGGTTAGAACTTATGAAAGACTATGACTGTGTTATTAACTATCACCCTGGCAAAGCTAACGAGGTGGCAGATGCACTGAGTCGAAAATCAGCAGAGAAAATGGCAGCTATGACT
Source organism: Prunella vulgaris (assembly GCA_026898435.1). Lineage (NCBI taxonomy): Eukaryota > Viridiplantae > Streptophyta > Magnoliopsida > Lamiales > Lamiaceae > Prunella > Prunella vulgaris. Next base: position 57,769 of record JAPKLY010000594.1, read on the forward strand.
TTGA
>JAPKLY010000594.1:57782-71727 GCA_026898435.1 Prunella vulgaris
CCACATACTCTATGGACCGTTACGCTCAGATATATATACAAGAGATTGTCAGACTTCACGGTGTACCTCTCACTGTTGTTTCAGACAGAGACTCCAGATTTTTATCTAACTTTTGGAGGAGCTTGCACAAAGCGTTAGGGACTCAATTATCTTTCAGCACTGCATATCATCCACAGACAGACGGACAATCAGAGAGAACAATACAAATTCTGGAAGATATGCTCAGAGCTTGTGTGTTAGATTTTCAAGGTCAGTGGAGTAAATTTTTGCCTTTGATTGAATTTTCCTATAACAACAGCTATCAGTCTACTATCGGAATGGCTCCATATGAAGCACTTTATGGTAGAAAATGCCGATCTCCAGTACATTGTGATGAAGTCGGAGAACGAAAACTTCTGGGTCCAGATTTAATTCGAGAAATGAGTGAAGCAGTAACACAAATTCGAGAACGAATGAAAGCCGCTCAGAGTCGACAGAAGAGTTATGCGGATAAAAGAAGAAGAAAACTAGAGTTCGAAGTGGGTGATCAGGTATTTTTGAAAGTTTCTCCAATGAAAGGAATAATGCGATTCGGAAAGAAAGGAAAGCTTAGCCCGAGATACGTCGGTCCATTTTCCATCACTGAGAGAGTTGGTGAAGTTGCTTACAGACTTGATTTGCCTGCATCTATGTCCCAAATACATAATGTGTTCCATGTGTCTGCATTAAGAAAGTATATTTTGAATCCATCACATGTTTTGAAAAGCGAACCCACAGAGTTGAAACCAGATTTGAGTTATGAAGAAGTTCCAGTAGAGATTCTCTTGCGTGAAGTGAAACAACTCAGAAACAAAGAAATTTCATTAGTCAAAGTATTATGGAGAAATCAGTCAGTAAAAGAAGTCACTTGGGAAAGGGATGATAAGATGAGATCCAAGCATCCAGAACTATTCAGGTAAGTGAAATTTCGAGGACGAAATTTTTATAAGGAGTGCAGGATGTGATACCCGAGTTTCTCACTACTCATTGGCCAATATACTTCATGTGTTGCTTGTATTTTATTTACTTACATGCTAATTGCATAAATATATTTCATGCTTTAGGTGCAATTAAATTATTTATGTGTTAATTTATAATTGCTTCAATATATTTTATGCATTATGTGCACTTTAATTTATTATCATGTTATTTATTATTTGAGTACATTTTATATTACTCAAATGTTAATTGTGAGGTGTGTTAATTATTTGGGTATTAGTGGTGTAAGTTAAGTGTAGATTATTTAAGGATTAATGGTAGTAAATAAATAGAATAATTAAATTAATAATATAATATAATATAAAGATATAAATAATGTAATTATATATATATACAGGTGTTAGGCGGTAGATGACTTAATTAGTAAGTTAGGAGGAATAAAAAAAAAGAAGAAAAGTTAGCAACTAAGGCGGTTTGATATATATTTATACCTTTATACACGTCATTTCATTTGTCCCAAACCATTTCACACCTTAAGGTCGAGAAGGAGAGATAGGGAGAATCGCGAGTTTGCGACGCAGGGAAAGGAAAAAAAAAACAGAAGAAAAACAAATTCGACCCCGTTTCGATAAAACCCTAATTCAGGTAATTCTTGTGCATAAGATTTAATAGAGTGTTTATTATTTAGGCGAATGTTTGAGTAGAATTGATTATTTAGTAGATTTGAATAATATTTGTAATTAATTGTTGTTAGATTCGATACGGAAAGGTGTTAGGGTGCTATAGGGTTTATATTATCGACGTTCTTGCGGATTTGAGGTAAGTAGAAATTCATTTGCACTGCAATGCATAAACATATTATTTTGTAAATTATTTATGTTTAAGTGATAACATGTGATTTTGAATAGATTGTAATATGTGAATTATGTCCTGTGAATATGTGGAAATGAGCTTATATGCTCTATTTGATGTGGAATGAGCCTGTGAGCTTTATATGTTATGTTGAATGAGCCTGTGAGCTCAAGTTGATGTTGAAGGAGCCAGCGAGCTCCATAATTGATACAAGTTGAATCTGTGAGTTCAATAATCTATGAATGTTGTTAAATGTCATTGATTGCACGAGCATCATGCATATCATGCATGGAAAATTAGTTGATTTTCTGAAAGTGGCCACTGATTATACACCGAGGGTGGTAAGGGGCGACCTGGGAAGAAGCGACCTAGGGAAATCCAGTGTGGAAACCTAGTGTAGGCTACCTGGTGTGGGCCGACACCTTATTTGATTATGATTTGAGTGTTTCCCTAGGGGGACTTCCTGCGCGGACATAGGGTCATGTTTGGTGATGGACCTTGATGGTCGCTGGAGGGTAGATCCTTGGATTCACTATATGGGTCGGAGTGGTGGGATGACTTCTTGGTGGACTTGGGGGCGTATGTGAGGTCCGAACCCTGAATTGGGCCACAAGAGGATGGGCCCCACGTCGATATCATTATTGGCCACTTGATTATGTGTATATTGAGCTCTTGCCGGTCTATTACAGTGTGTTTAGATAGGGCCCTGTAGAGTCTTCATAAATAAATTGGTGATTTCAAAAGAGTGTGCATGGGGAGGTTTTCAAAAGAATCACATCATCATGCATAATTTCTGCTTACTGAGATTTATAAATCTCATTTAGTTTATGTATTGTAGGTAATCCTGATGTTTTGTGATCTGGTGATGAAAGTGGAATAGCTGCGGCGCTTTTGCAGGCTTTTTGAGTTGCGGTGTACATAGATGACGACCTGCAGGCAGGACTCTGACTTATTTTGCTTCTGTTGTGTTTGTTTTAAGCTTGTATTGTATCATATTGTAAAACTATGTATTTTGTTGTATGTTTGGGAGCCAACGTAGTTTGTTTGTGAGGTTTGAAAATAGCTTTGTGAATGTAAACAGGTTTTTGGGTTTGATATAGTGTTATGCTGTCGAAATTGAAAAAAATTATAGCCGGCTTTCAGGTTGAGTTTTATTTAAACTTGTCGTATGTTTGTATGTGTTAAGTGTGGTCGTGTCAGTTTGATTATCTCAATTTTTGGATATGTTTTAGACATCTCACAAGAGGATTAACACACAAAATTTCATAATTTTCTGAGTTGTTTAAAACATAGAAATTGGGTCCTCATATACAGGTGTCACAGTTTTGGTCCAATTTTACATGAGTCAACTTTAGGATTTTATTTCTCCAGGAAATCAACTTCGATGGCCCTGAAATTCGGATATGTTATATCCCATCATCAAGTTGTCATGTGGTAAAAGTTTCATAATTTTCCTACGGCTAGAACTATAAAAACGATTTAAAGAAGAACACTCACCACAGGTTCAGTAGGGAAAAACTACCATGATCTAAAAAATTCATAACTCCGTAATACTAATTCAAAACACCACCAAATTTGGTCAGAACGTAGTTAAGTCACACAAGAAGTCACAGAAGAAGTTTCATAATTTTCCGAGCATCGAAACATGAGAAACGATCTAAAATTCAAGGTATATAAGTATATAGAACATTTGTCGGTGTTACCTTTGTAGTTTTTCTTCTTAGTTCGTTGTCGTGACCGAATATTCTTTGTTAACAACTGATTGTTGGCTACTATAGGATGATGGAGTGAGGTTCTTTTGATTATATGAGTTTTTTGTGAATATTAATGAAAAGGGGGAGGAAGAACCGAAGAGAGAGGATGAAGGAATGCTATTTTGTGTTTCACAGTGTGTATTTATAGAGGGGTTAGGAGGAGACTTCCGAGAAGAAGTATGGAAAAGATACTTGATCATGTGGCCATAAATAAAAAATGTGAGGAAAAGTTTTAGCCAAGTAATTTTTTTAATATTAAGTTTTTATATATTTTTACATTTTGTACAATAATTTATTTACCACTTGTATTTACTACACGTATTTGATATAAATTGTATTATTTCATCATAAAGGGGTCGTATTTTAAAGATACAAAAATATCATAAATATCGGCTATTTAAAACGATCATATTTATCATTGTAATAAATATTTCGTAAGTATAATTTTTTTCATATATGTTTTAAAGTCTTCGTTTGACTACTTCTTGATATAGTAAAATTATTTAGACAAGATAAAATTGTCATTATCGATGTTTGTTAATATTTTATAACATGTATAAATTTCGGATCGAAAAATATTCTTTACTTCAAAAGTCTCGTATTTAGTAAAATATATTTCTAACCTTAAAAGTTTATTCTTAAAAGTGTTAGGAGTGCTTCCGGCATAGAATGCTCATTCTTTTACCTGAAAATTGTGAATTTGAACACATATATTGCTCATAAAAATTAATGAATTATTTAATCATATAATTTTATAAGAAATTTTGGTTCGGGGTATTACATCCTTCCCCTCTTTAAAGAATTTCGTCCTCGAAATTCACTTACTCTTTTTCTTAGGTATTGTTTTGCTAAAAATCATGTCCTCATTGTTGTCTTTCCAAAATTACTTCACAGTAAAACTTCGTACGATATCTTCTACTAAACGTCCAATTGGTGAACTTTGATCAATCTATCTCAAATATTGTTGGTCCCGAAACGAGTTAAATCAGTGTATGGGGGGGGAATACACTGATGTCAGATTTTTCTGAAAGACTCAGAAAAATGCTCTAACGCACTCAGTCAGGATTCCCTGAAGTACTCAGTATGCTGAATGTCCACAAGGGCAGCAGGGACGGTTCAGTAATGAGTAAGATAAGCTGAGTGTGAGTAAAGTGCTCGGAGGCTCAGTAGAGATAACAAACCTACTGACTGCTAGGAAGCGAGTCAGTTGGACTACTATCTCAGTGAGTCAGAGTACGTGCGGAAAGTGAGCCCTTAGATTCTACTCGTTTTAGTTTCTGAAATCGTTTTCTCTGAGTTGCTTAGTAAATTGGTGGTTAAGGCTGAGTGCACAGTATTCAGATTCAGGATGATTGATTCAGTCCTGAAGTTAAAACCAATGCAGTATGTTCAGTTTAATATGATGACATTTATGATCCTGAACAAAACAGTAAATCAGCACACAGGGGACTTTTTAACGTGGTTCGGAGATAACCAACTCCTACGTCCACGACCTGATTTAACAGGAAGCTATCCTCAAAACCCTGAGGATAGGTACTTGGGTTTTACGTGCCAAGGGACACGAGTAGCCAACTTCCTCTCTTAGGAACTGACCCCTGGGCGTTTTACAAGTCCCAGTCCTTCTAACCAACCTATCTCACACTTTGAGAGGTTTGGTATTCTGGTTTCCAACTAAGATAGCTCTAGCAATACAAATCAATGCTAAATAATAGAGCTATCGATCTAAGCAAATACAGAGTGAATCCTACTACAACACTAGGGAAATTTAATTGCAGAGTGTTGTTTATGATATGCTTTGTGTTCTTGGATTCTTGAGAGTTTTCTCTTGGAAATTTCCCGTTAACCTTGAATGGGTGCAAGGTTCTCCATATTTATAGGCGAGATTCAAAATAGGTCCGTTGGAGGAGATCAAATCAAATCTTTCCTATTTTAGGTAGATTGCAGGCTAGAAATACTGTTCGACCTACCCGCCATGCTTATTCTGGCAAGTTGTCACATTACCTGCAACCTTTTTTAGACACATTAAATGCCGCATTAAATGCTGTGCAGACTCCGTGCTTGCGTGTCGAAAGATCATTGGCTCTCCGCTATAACGGCTAGTTGACCTTCAGACATTTATCCTTCCTCGTACATTCAATGCTCTGAGTCTCTTGTTAATAACTCAGTCTGAACGTGTGTCTTAATGGAGTCTTACTGACATTCTTTTTGTCTCTTGTCCCATAGCATAAATAACCTTTTTGCTTTGGACTGACATGATTCAGGTGATCTGAACTGTAACACCCCCCATAGGCAGCAGCTTTTAGTCCTTTAATTATTTGGTTTTTGGCTTGAGTTTGTGTGAGTACAAGGTTAGTCCTTTAAGTTGTTATGCCTTAGTATTTCTAAATTGGTTGCTTAGTATTAGTTGTCCCAATTAGTATTAATTGGACTCTTATGATAGTACTTAAGTTTCGAATTATTAGAGGAAAGAAGAATAATATTATTGTTGAGGTTATAGTATTAGTCCTTTAAGATTAGTGTTTCCTTAAGTATTAATTCATTAAGGGCATGTTAGTAATTGAGGAACTTAAATTTAGGGATTTGACTTTATGAGGATTTGACCAAGAATAGGATTAAATAATACTTGGGATAGTATTAGTAGTATTTTCGAAAATAATGGGTCTTAGACTTTAAGGAATTTTCGAAAATTAAGAGAGTATAAGACATGGATTTCTAGTATCTTTATTTATGGAAATAAGTCATATTCTTATGCAAGAGAATATACATGCTTGAAGGTTAAGTATCACAAGAATAAAAAGTTAGTAAGGATCTTTTAAATAAGGAAATAAGTTGCCAAGTATGGAAATAGAGATACACCAAGATATTGGGCCAATTTTCTTGCCTTTTCCTTGCAATTTCGGCCAGCACCTTATTCAGCCCCAAACCATACTTTTCCAACTCTATAAATATGTATTGATCAAGTCCCCAAGACCCTTAGACACCCTAGAAATCGGCAGCCACCCATAGCACCCAAATTCGGCCATGTTTTGAAGTTAGAGGACCAGTTTTTCAGCAGCTTGTAGAAGTAGAAGGAGGGCAGATTTTCGAGAGTTCTTAGAGCAAGGAATTAGCAAGCCAACGTACAACACTTCTCTATTTTCAAGTCAAGAAAAGGTGGGGGCTTAAACGGTGAAAAGTGGTAACTATAGTTCGACTTTAAAATATTTAGTTTGATGCAATTATGTGTTTATGTGCTAATATGAATGGATGGTCAGCTCTACCATCAATCTATAAATGGACAATCAGCTATATTGTCAAATGAATGTTAAGGATGATCAGCTATATCATCAATGAATGGATACGAAAGTCGTATCATATGTTAAGAAAGAAGGGTATGTTTACATGTTATTGTGTCCTTTATATTTAGACTTCGAACTAAACTATCCCCACGGAGTGATTATTTTATAATTGCTCACCCCTTCACCGAATTATATTTTCAGATTTTCAAGAGTAAAGGTGACGAGATGGGCGATGCGGAGGAAGGTGGATGTGATGCGAGAAAGAAGAAGTTATTGGATTGAAGTTATATTAATAAATTCCAAGTAGGCTTTTATTTAAGTTGCAAGTATTTTATTTAATGTTTTTGGCACTTCATGTTTGCCACAAGATTTGACGTATGCAAGTTTTATTTCATTGAGTGCATGGACACGTAGATGATTGATTTAGGATATGCTATGGTTTGATGAATTATGGGAATTTTATTATGGATTTATATGAGGTATTATTATTTGATTATGTGTTAATTTGCATGATTATTAGAAGTTAAGTTGATGAATTTATTTAATAATATGGCAGCTGATGGTTTGAATTTTATACGAATGATTAAGTGTTAATTTATGTGTTTAATTGTTCTTAAGAATAATAGTTATTGCCCTTAGTTTGCATGATCAATAAGTTAAGTTTTATAACTCCAAAAATTATGAAATTTTACCAGAATGTTTTCCATGAATTATAATGTATGTTGACCAAATTTCATGAGTTTTTACTTAGTAGAAGTCGAGGTTCCAGTTTTAGTCCTTTATGTGTTTCTAGTCCTCAAAATTCTTTTTTTCAAATTACCGAATTTATGCCCAGCTTATTTTCGAAATTTTTGCAGTTTATTAGTCATAAAATATTAAGTATTTTGGTCATAAAATCAGGAGCAAAATCGTTTTAAAGTTTCAGCTCAAAATTAGTCCTTTATCTTTGTTTTACGAGCTTTTCAAGTGTTTTAAAGATGAATTTGCATGGCAAGTCTTTATAATATGTTTAATATGATTTATTTGAGTATTTAGAGGCCTTAGATGATTTGGCAAGATAATAGTATTAAAGAAAATGGATTTGGTATTAGTTAGTGGACTGTTTTTATACACAACCAGTTCTGATGAGTACACCCAGACAATTTTCGTTAGTTTCACGCACCAGCTACTGTTCTTGAATTATTTAAGTATTATTGCATGATTTAATTGTTGTCTTACAGGTTGAATGATGTTAGAATAAGTTTAATTCACATGTGAATATTATTGAAGCATGTTATATGTTACTTTTGTGATTCCTTTGAATATGTTAAGTGAATATTATTGAAATATGTTATGAATGTTTGTCAAGGTATTTTTTTATGATTTCTATGGATGTATTGAATGAGAAATTTATCGTGAAAGTTTGATTTTAGTTCAACAAGGATTTTCAAAGAAAAGAATTTTAATGCTAGTAAAATGGGTGCACGTCCTAAAGAATGTTTTATTAAATTAATTAAAAGTGAGACTTCCGCTGATTTGAAATGCTTAGAATTTTTGGGCGTGACAGTGTGGTACCAGAGCGGGTTTACGTTCTTGTAGACTTGTAAAAATAAAATATTTTTATGTGCTTTACGTGATTGTATGCAAAGTTTTTATGGAATAAATTTGTGAAAGGTTTAATGAAAGAGAAAGCTCCATCCATCACCACCGCCGCAGCCATCTCCGAGACCTAAAGCAAGTAAGTTTTCTAAAGCTCAAGTATGATGTTTCAAGTGAATGATTTATTCAAGGAATGATTTATGATTTATGGCATGACGAGGTCAAGCAAGATTTATGAAAAGATATGAAGGACCACTCTTTGGTCAAAATGTTTTAAGAGAAAATTCTTTTCAAGGTTTTTCGAAAAGAAAGAGGTTTTTATGAAATGTTGTGCTTGTACGATGGCTTAGGAAGTTTATGATCAAGATTTTTTATGAGTATAAATGTCTAGTAAGGATGTTTAAAAGCGTTTAAGTACGATAAGTGTAGGAGAGTTTTTAATGTGTTAAGATCGGCTAAGCAATTTCTTTGTATTACGGGGTCTTTCGTTTTAGATGCCTCCGAGACGTGACCCTAATGATTCTGATGGACACGCGGATAGAAGGGGTCGCCCTCAAGCTAACCCCGTGGTCCATAACGTAGCACCTATGCTTAGCACTACCGCGCAAGTAGTTGAACAATTTAGGAGGTACAAACCTGCTACCTTTAACGGGCGGGACGGACCAGACGCTGTTGAAGAGTGGTTTTGTTCCATGGAGAGGATTTTCCAGCTGATTGAGTGCACCGATGCACAACGAATTGCTTGCGTGGCATTCCAACTCGTTGAGGATGCTGACCATTGGTGGGAGAGCCATTGGAGGATTCGCCCGGTTGAGGAGAGACGCGCCTTAACTTGGGATCGTTTCAAGGGGATCGTGATGGAGAGGTACTACCCTCAATCCTACAAGGATAGGAAGGAGCGCAAATTCCTAGACTTGCGACAAGGAGGCATGACGGTTGCGGAGTACGAACTGAAGTTCAGCCAACTTGCACGTTTTGCTCAACACCTCGTCGACACCGAGCAAAAATGCATCCTTCGTTTCGTCAAAGGGCTTAGGACCGAAATCCAGCACGTTCTACTAGCTTTAGGCAACCTAACTTTTGCCGAAGCACTTGAGAGGGCCGAGCAGATGGCAGCTTGTTTGAAGGAGGATGCGGATAGGAGGTCACGTGATAATAAGAGGAAATGGGACCAATCCGGCGGAGCAAGGAAATTTGTTAATCGTGGGCAAGGAGCAACTCAAGGCTTTAAGCCCAAGCAAGGGAATCAAGTGGCAAGCGCGACTTGTTCTAAGTGTGGGAAGAATCACGTAGGTGAGTTCCTCATTGGGAAGGATATTTGTTTTCGTTGCCGTAAGCCGGGACACAAGGCACACGAGTGTCCACTACCACCTAGGGCACGAGTGTTTTCACTTACGGGAGAGTCAAGTGAGGATCAATCTCCTTCGGAGACTTTGCAAGGTATGTTAACTTTGAATTCTATACCAATAACTGCTTTGTTCGATACCGGAGCCACGCATTCTTTTATCTCGCTTCGTTGCTGTAATAAGATTGGTTGTGAGTTAGACGATAGTTTTGGTCCTTTAGAAGTTAGTATTCCTTCGGGAAAGGCTGTTTTTACGAGTAAGGTTGTGTCGAGTGCGAAACTTGAAATTTGTGGGAGGAGTCTTAAGGGAGAGTTGCACGTTATCGAGATGGGACAATTCGATGTCATTGTTGGCATGGATTGGCTAGCTAAGCACCACGCCACCATCGATTGCGAGAAGAGGGAAGTGACGCTCAAGTTGCCAAGTGGAGAGGAGTTGACGTACTTTGGTTCCCGACCAAGTACACATAATTTGATCGTCACCGTGATGCAAGCCGTAGAATTTCTTCAAGAGGAAGGATGTGAAGGATACCTTATCCATGTTATGGGCACGAACGTGAAGGAGGTGAACATAGAAGATGTTGCTGTTGTTAACGAGTTCGTTGACATTTTCCCCGAGGAGTTACCTGGAATTCCACCTGACCGACAAGTGGAATTTACGATCGATCTAGTGTCGGGAGCTGCCCCAATTTCGAAAGCACCCTATAGAATGGCGCCGAAGGAGCTCGAGGAGTTGAAGATGCAATTGCAAGACTTGTTGGATAAGAAATTCATCCAACCAAGTGTTTCACCATGGGGAGCGCCAGTTTTATTCGTCAAGAAGAAGGACGGATCATGGAGGATGTGCATCGATTATCGAGAGCTTAATCGGCTCACGATAAAGAACAAGTACCCGTTGCCTAGAATTGAAGACTTGTTCGATCAACTAAGGGGAGCGAGTGTGTTCTCAAAGGTTGACTTAAGATCGGGCTATCACCAATTGAAGATCAAGGAAGGAGATAGAGCGAAGACCGCTTTTCGCACACGCTATGGGCATTACGAGTTCGTAGTGATGCCGTTCGATTTGAGCAACGCACCAGCTGTCTTCATGGACTTGATGAACCGTGTCTTTCACCCTTTCTTATATCGGTTCGTCATAGTGTTCATTGATGACATTCTAATCTATTCGCGAAGTAAGGAGCAACATGAAGAGCACTTGAGGACGGTTCTAGAGGTTTTGCGCCAAGAAAGATTGTTTGCAAAGTTTACCAAATGCGAGTTTTGGTTAGACCGAGTGAACTTTTTAGGCCATGTGATCACGGCCCAAGGAGTTGAAGTAGACTCATCTAAGGTTGCAGCCGTGAGTGAGTGGAAGGCTCCAACTAATGTGAACGAGGTTCGTAGCTTTCTCGGTTTGGCGGGTTACTATAGGCGATTTATTGAAGGCTTTGCAAAGATAGCCTCACCGATGACTAAGTTGACTCGCAAGGGAGAGAAGTTCGTGTGGTCCAAGGCATGCGTGAAGAGTTTCCAAGAGTTGAAGGACAAGTTAGTTTCGGCCCCTGTCCTTATTATTCCCAATCCTACCGAAAGTTTTGTAATCTTTAGCGACGCGTCAAAGCAAGGACTAGGTTGTGTTTTGATGCAACATGGGAAGGTCGTGGCATACGCATCAAGGCAATTGAAGGTGCACGAGATGAACTATCCTACGCATGATCTTGAATTAGCGGCTGTTGTTCATGCATTAAAGATATGGAGACATTATCTTTATGGTACTAAGTGCGAGATTTTCATCGATCGTAAGAGCCTCAAGTACATTTTCACGCAAAAGGAGTTGAACATGAGGCAAAGGCGTTGGCTAGAGTTAGTCAAAGACTACGATTGCACGATCAACTATCATCCGGGCAAGGCGAACGTGGTCGCGGATGCACTTAGCCGAAAGGGAGGCGTGTTCAATTCTTTGACGAGCCAAGTCGAATTAGTGAAGGAGTTCGAGCGCTTGAAGTTAGAAGTGGTCGAATCAACCAAGGAGATGGAGTCCATACTTTCAGCACTTGTAGTGCAAGATACGATTCGGACGAGGATCCGAGAGGCCCAAGACTTGGACCCCTTTCTCGGCAAAATGAAGAAAAGGACCGAAACCAAAGCTGTTAAGGGCTTTGCAATCGGCAATGATGGAGCACTTACGTACGAGGGAAGGTTGTGTGTTCCAAACGAAGAAGACTTGAAGAAGGAAATCATGGAGGAAGCTCATGGTACACCTTATACGGTTCATCCCGGTGGAACCAAGATGTATAGGGACTTAAGGACTATATTTTGGTGGAAGAACATGAAGGGAGACATTGCCAATTTCGTAGAGATGTGTTTAACTTGTCAACAAGTTAAGGCGGAACATCAAAGGCCATCCGGATTGTTGAAGCCGTTAGAGATACCTCAATGGAAGTGGGAGCACATTTCCATGGACTTTGTGATGGGATTACCTCGTTTGATTAAAGGGAATCAAGCAATATGGGTTGTTGTGGATCGACTAACCAAGTCGGCTCATTTTCTACCTATGAAGATGACGTGGAGTATGGATAAACTTGCTCAAGTTTATATCCAAGAAGTTGTGAGATTGCATGGAGTCCCCGTTTCAATCGTTTCAGATAGAGATGCACGTTTTACGTCACATTTTTGGAGGAGCCTACAATCGGCCATGGGCACTAAGTTAAATCTTAGTACGGCGTATCACCCACAAACGCACAGTCAATCCGAGAGGACGATTCAAACACTTGAAGACATGTTACGGGCATGTGTCCTAGATTTTGAAGGTAATTGGGAGACGTACTTACCTTTAGTGGAGTTTGCTTACAATAATAGTTATCAAGCAACGATTGGCATGGCACCGTACGAAGGTTTGTATGGACGACGTTGTAGATCTCCGTTATATTGGGATGAAGTTGGCGAACGACGTGTGTTAGGGCCCGATATAGTGGAAAGGACGGTCAAGGTGATTGAGAAGATCCGAGAGCGGATACGGGCTGCCCAAGATCATCAAAAGTCTTATGCCGATAAGCGAAGGAAGCCCCTACATTTCGAGAAGGTCGACGATGTATTCTTGAAAGTTTCACCAACTAAAGGAGTTGTTCGTTTTGGACGAAAAGGGAAGTTACAACCACGTTTTATAGGACCTTTTGAAATCCTAGAGAAGGTTGGGAGTTTAGCTTATCGCTTAGCTTTGCCCCCTAACCTTGCAGCCGTTCACAATGTGTTTCACGTTTCGATGTTAAGGAAATACGTACATGATCCTAGTCACGTGTTAGATTATTCGTCTTTGGAAGTGGATAAGAACTTAGCTTATGAAGAAGTACCCGTTGAAGTGTTGGATAGAAAGACTCATCGTTTGAGAAATCGAGAAGTTAACCTCATTAAAGTACGATGGAATCGCCATGGTATTGAAGAAGCGACATGGGAAAAAGAAGAAGATTTAAAGGCTAAATACCCCGAGCTTGTTTTGCAAGGTAAGTTAGAATTTTCGAGGACGAAAATTTTTAAAGGTGGTGAGGTTGTAACACCCCGCATAGGCAGCAGTTTTTAGTCCTTTACTTATTTGGTTTTAGGCGTGAGTTTGTGTGAGTACAAGGTTAGTCCTTTAAGTTGTTATGCCTTAGTATTTCTAAATTGGTTGCTTAGTATTAGTTGTCCCAATTAGTATTAATTGGACTCTTATGATAGTACTTAAGTTTCGAATTATTAGAGGAAAGAAGAATAATATTATTGTTGAGGTTATAGTATTAGTCCTTTAAGATTAGTGTTTCCTTAAGTATTAATTCATTAAGGGCATGTTAGTAATTGAGGAAGTTAAATTTAGGGATTTGACTTTATGAGGATTTGACCAAGAATAGGATTAAATAATACTTGGGATAGTATTAGTAGTATTTTCGAAAATAATGGGTCTTAGACTTTAAGGAATTTTCGAAAATTAAGAGAGTATAAGACATGGATTTCTAGTATCTTTATTTATGGAAATAAGTCATATTCTTATGCAAGAGAATATACATGCTTGAAGGTTAAGTATCACAAGAATAAAAAGTTAGTAAGGATCTTTTAAATAAGGAAATAAGTTGCCAAGTATGGAAATAGAGATACACCAAGATATTGGGCCAATTTTCTTGACTTTTCCTTGCAATTTCGGCCAGCACCTTATTCAGCCCCAAACCATA
>JAPKLY010000594.1:72127-121176 GCA_026898435.1 Prunella vulgaris
AGCTCGTCCTACTCTGACGACTTCTTCAGAAATTGCTTTCCGGTCCAGCTGCTTAGAATTCCTAAAGAGTGGAGGAGGGTACTTGATGAATTCCGGAGGAGCGATCTCAACACCTTCAGTGTCAGCATGTCTGATGATTTCAGCCCATAGATCAGGATGCTCCTGTGCCATCCAGTGATGGAGTATGACGTCTTTTTCTTCAGTCTGATCGTCCCATAACCCCACCACATAGAATAGGTATGCCCACCTATTCCGGATCGGAATCCAAACCTCCAGCATCTCAATCGGAATGAAGTCTTCAACAAACTTCGATGGAGGATGACTTTGATCTGGTCTGACCACCATCTTCCTCTGTGTCTTTATCCGAGATCCAGATGATACAGATTTCTTCTTCTGGACCTGAGAAGTCAGATACTCATTAGATTCTTTTAGGCGCTGGATCTGACTGAGCATCGAAATTTCTTTCATTTTTGCTATCTTTTCAGCATCAGTCATCACCAATTTCTTCTGAGTGGTCAGCCCAGATGGCATTATTTGTTCCTACATCTCCTTATATAATGGCTCGAGAGCCGAATCTTCAGAGGGTCTCAACTTCTTTGGATCTGAGCCTTCAGCAGTTTCAATGGCGGCTACGGATCTAGTCCTCTTTCTATCTGCAGCCTTCAGTTCAAGGGGAAAGTTCTTCTTCTTAGCTTTGCCAGTAGTGGCAATTTGCTTCTTCCCTTCTTCCCTCTTTTTGGCATCATCGTCATTAATACGTCTGACAACTTCATCCACTGACTCCACCAAAAGATTGAACTGACTATCCTCAGTCTGCTTCACCTGCAATTGCCCAATCTGCCCTACCATTCCTCTCAGGCCGATACTGAGCTGATCAACGGCTGAATTGTGTGCAGCCTTCAGTCGACCCTCAAAGTTTGCCATCCTTGAGTCTAGGGCAGATGCAATTTTCTCCTTCTCCTGTGCAGACAACTCCCTCAGCAAGTCCTCCTTCAGTTCAGTTCTCAGCTTTACCAACTTCTCATCAACCAGTTGATCAACCTTTTCAGACAGTTGTTGATCCAGAAAATTGGCAAGCTTAGTCTCCTGCTGAGTCTGCACATCTGAAACCATCTGATTGCAGTTCTGAATAGCATCCTTGGCTTGCTCTTTAATGACAGTGAGTTCTACATTGATTTCAGACCGAGCTTCCCCAAAGAGATCAATTGCTGCATGCATATCAGAGGCCATATCATTCAGGTCTCTATCTAGCCTTTTCATCTTCTTATTCAGAGTTTTAGAATTTGAATCAACCTTAATTGCCTGTCGCTCAACGAGAGTTACCCTTCTGTGCATATTCGAAAGAGCTCGTGAGGAATTTTCAGTGAACATAGCCGCTGGGGTGATCCAGTTTCCTCTAACTCGGATAAGACCTGATCGACCCTCTCCTGAAGCCTCCGCTGCCCCGGGTCCAAGAGGTGCATCATCGGCCGGTGCACTGACTCCCTCAGTGCCACCTGGCTGATCGTCATCAGCAATCACCACCACCTCCAATTCAGCTTCCTTCTCCTTTCCCTTCTCTTCAGCTAACTGAGTCTCGGGCTCAGGATACGTTCTGTGAACTGTTCTGATAAAATCCACCATTTTGATCAGATGATGTAGAGAGTTAACACCAAAATGATCAAAGAGGGCGGCTTCTAAATCTGCAATGCAGTCCCATCCTCTGGACTCTCCTAGCTGGCTGAGCTCAGACCAAGTAGCATTTCTGATCATGGCAAAAGTGCGGAGTTGCACAACTGCCTCCTTCTGAGCCTCAGTAAGATCAGGGAATCTCCTTTCCACCATCTCAGCTGCCTCTCCCCTTGCAACTATCTCAAAATCTGAAAGACCATCTCAGCTGCCTCCTTCTCAACAGCTTCAGCAGAATCCTGCGCCTGAGCTGATTCCTTCTCAACAGCTTCAGCAAATTGCACTTCCATAAGCTTCTTCTCTCGCTCAGCTGACCCAGAGTAAAGAAATTTTAGCTTTTGTTGCTTGGGTCTGGAAGTCTTAGATTTATCCTCCACTGGCTTTGCTGTATCAGACTCTGAAGACTTGCCTGCCTGAGCCTGGACTTTCCCAGTCATGCTCGCCTGGGCCTTCTTCTTCTGAGTCCGAGGTCTTCTCCTTGTGCCAGCATCATCAGAATAAGCTCTGAAGAGATGGATTTTCGCTGGGATCTCGAGTGATTGGGCCTGATCCACATCACTGAGATCCAGAGTCTCCAAGAGCATGGATATCTAGGTGCCAAAATGCATCTTGGCCTCAAAAGTCGCCTGCCCCTCCGGCGAGTACTTGATTTTGCTGGTCTCAGCCACCAGCATTTGGAGGAAGTAACCCTCCCAGTCAAAATTGTGCAGAGGGGCGTCGGAAATAGCCATCATTGTGAACAGCTTCGGCCTGGAGATCTGCTCCAATCCTCCAGCAATTCCCATCACTCCATGACTTGTCAGGTCGAAGAAGTGACGGTTTTCAGTCCTCAAGACTGATTTATTCAGGCTGGATTTCATCACGACATCTCCATCACACAGGGACTGGAGAAAATCCCTCTCATTCCCAAACCCATAATCCACTGGGCTTCGTCCTCTGTTGGGAAGATTAAAAACCTCCTTAATCTTCTCCCGAATGTTGAAGGTGACCCACCTCCTGACCATCTCCTCCTCACCATCCTTTCCCTTCTCACAGGTGGTCAAGGGAATACAAGTTTCCCACTCCTTGGAGTCCTTGTTTTGCGCCATCTTCAGGTAGAAGGCAGCAATGAGTCTGGGGTGGAGCCTCTGTGGCTTTGCAGTGATGAACTGCAGAAGACTTGCATTATTAAAAAGGTCTCGCACAGGCATAATATCGGGGTTATTAGAAGAAAAATCCCCATAAGGCTCGTACTGTATTTCGTTTCTTAAATGGAAAAGGTTTCCAAAAAAGGTATCGGCAGAAGGTGAAGCCATGGAAGATTTTAAGAGATTTGAAGAGAATCGGTTTTTAGAGAAGATAAGTTAAGAAAATATTGGGTGCATAAAAGTTTTAACAACACGATCTTCTCTTATTTATAGAAAGAAAAATTCGGTTTTAATCGGACGGTTTAGAAAATAGTGACCTATGGGATTCAATGGACAAGATTGAGCAGTAAAAAGCATTTGCCTTTTCGGTTCTTCAAAGGTAATTGGTCAAAATTTTATTGATAACTGTTCCCGCCCACAGTGCATTAAATGCACATTAGAGCATGTCCGTATTTAATTCAAACAAATTGAATTAAATAATAACCGAATATTAAAACGAACGGCTGGGATCATTTGGCAAATTAAATTGATTTGACAATACAGCAAACAGTATAAAGGATAATGCACGCAATATCAGATGACTTATACAAAAATCAGGAAACATACCAGTCAGTCAGATATGTATTCTGACTGATACCACTTATTGCCCTATCAGGGTGACAAGCCCTGAGTTCAGTGTCCTGAATCTTAGTCAGTCTATACTGATCATCCATTTTATACTGAATGTTCCCCCTACAACCATTCACATTCTCTCTGAGTTCCCTTCACACTGAGTCCATATGAGTTATTCCCCCTGCCCTTGTGCATTCTTATCAGAGATTCAAACTGAATCACCTAAGCCTGGGTCAAGGAGTCCTAACTCTACTGATAACTCAACAAACCTGGTTTCAGGCAAAGCCGTAGTCAGGATGTCAGCTCTCTGTTTTTCAGTAGGGACTCTCTCCATTCTGATGTCCTTCTTCTCAACATGATCTCTGATAAAGTGATGCCTGATGTCTACATGCTTACACCTTGTATGTAAGACTGGGTTTTGGGATATGGCAATGGAACTATTATTGTCACAATAAATTGGGACTTCAGTGGCCTCAACTTGGTAGTCTCTCAGTTGTTGTTTCAGCCAAAGAATCTGAGAGCAACAACTGCCTGCCGCCATATACTCAGCCTCAGTAGTAGACGTTGCAACACTGGTTTTCTTTTTAGAAAACCAAGAGATCAGTTTACTCCCTAGAAACTGACATGTGCCTGTAGTTGATTTCCTATCAAGTCTACAGCCTCCATAATCAGCATCTGAATAGCCAGTCAGTTCTAGGTTGTCATCAGAGGGATACCAAAGTCCTAAGTTGACTGTACCTCTTAGGTATTTCAGAATCTTTTTGGCACTCTCTAGATGACTCTTCTTTGGATCAGACTGATACCTTGCGCAAACTCCAACTGCATAAGTGATGTCAGGATGACTAGCAGTCAGATATAATAAAGATCCTATCAGTGCCCTATATTCAGTCTGATTTACTGAGGCTCCTTCTTTGTCAGGATCCAGCTTCTCATTTGTGTTCATGGGAATGCGTGAGACTCTGCTGGACTGAACTCCAAATTTCTGAATCAAGTCCCTCGCATACTTGGACTGATTAATGAAAATTCCGGAGTCAGTTTGCCTGACTTGGAGACCCAGAAAGAAATTCATTTCTCCCATCATTGACATCTCAAATTTCCCAGTCATCAGCTTGGAAAATTTCTCACAAAGCTTCAGATTAGGAGATCCAAATATTATGTCATCCACATAAATCTGAACCAAGAGAATGTCTTCCCCTTCGGTGATCCGGAAGAGGGTCCTGTCCACTGTTCCTTTCACGAACCCGTGGTCTATCAGGAATTGGGATAATGTATCATACCAAGCTCTCGGAGCCTGCTTCAGGCCATAAAGGGCTTTCTTCAGGTGGTATACTTTATTACCGACTTCGAATCCAGGAGGTTGCTCAACATACACCTCTTCATTCAGTACACCATTCAGAAAAGCACTCTTTACGTCCATCTGATACACTTTGAATTTCTTGAATATTGCATAAGCCAGAAACAACCTGATTGCTTCTAATCTTGCGACTGGAGCAAAGGTCTCATCATAGTCGATACCTTCGGCTTGAGAGTAACCTTTTGCTACTAGCCTGGCCTTATTTCTGACAACAACATTCTTCTCATCCCTCTTGTTCTTAAAAACCCATTTGGTGCCAATAACATGTTGACGCCTAGGTCTATCCACTAACTCCCAAACCTGATTCCGCTCAAACTGATTGAGCTCATCCTGCATGGCTAGGATCCAGTTGGGATCAGCTAGAGCTTCTTCTATGCTTGTAGGTTCCTGATCACTCAGGAAGCAACAAAACATAGCGCTTTCACCAAAGGACAACCTTGTCCTGACCCCCTCATTGATATCTCCAATGATATCAGCCAATGAGTGATCATCTAGCCATCGCCTCCTGCTGACTGGAGCACTGGGAGCTACTAATGTTCCATTGCCTGATCCTGAAACATTAGTCTCAATAATAATAGGCAAAGAAGCGGAACGAGCAAGAACAGGGGATACTGAGTCATTTCCTGAGGGTTGACCAATATCAGAGAAATTGTTTCCCCCTACAGTGTTGGACTCAGTAACTGTCTCAGGTGCAGAAGCATCATCACCGACAGTACGTACCTCAGGTTGAGTCTGTCTTTCCGTCTGAGACTCAACATTTTCCGAGGCAGGGGCTTGCTGAGGGTTGGCCTGAAGTCCATCCTGATCTTCATCATCATCATCCCATCCCTTGGGAGCACTGACAAGTTTGATCTTGAATTCAGGATTCTTCAGACTCAGCCTTGTTACCCTTTTGGTAATTCCCTCAGTATCAGGACTTGGAACCTGTTTCCTATGCACTGATGCAGTTTCATCAAACACAACATGAGGTGTTTCCTCCACACAAAGGGTCCGACAGTTATACACCCTGAAATCTTTACTGACTGAGGAGTATCCTAAGAAAACTCCCTCATCAGATTTACTATCAAAGGCTTTCAGCTGGTCTTTCCCATTGTTCAGGATGAAACACTTACACCCAAAAATATGGAAATAAGAGATGCGAGGTTTCCTCTTGTTCCAAGTTTCATAGGGTGTCTGAGCATGTTGTTTGTTCAGCATAGATTGGTTCTGAGTGTAGCAAGCAGTGTTGATTGCTTCAGCCCAGTACTTCTTGGGCAGTCCTGATTCAGCCAACATGGTCCTGGCAGCTTCCTTCAGGGTTCGATTTCTTCTTTCAGCTACCCCATTCTGTTGAGGGGTCCTAGCTGCAGAAGTCTCATGAGCTATACCATGGTTAGTACAAAAGTCAGTTATAATAGAGTTTATAAACTCGGTTCCTCGATCTGATCGAATCCTGACAATGCTCTGACCCTGTTCAGTACTCAATTGCTTGAGTAACTCAGGAAGCTTGACCTGTGTCTCCTTTTTGTTCAGCAAGAAAATAACCCATGTGTACCTGGAATAGTCATCAACAACAACAAGGGTATATTTGCTACCATTTATGCTGACAGGAGTTACTGGACCAAAGAGATCCATGTGCAGGAGCTGAAGCACTCTGTTAGTAGAGAAGGCTTCCTTTACTTTGAATGAGGCTTTGGTTTGCTTGCCTTCCTGACACGCTCCGCACACGTGGTCTTTGCTAAAAACTTCATTAGGTAGACCATCTACAAGAGAGAGTCTAGAGATTTTGTTAATAATCTTGAAGTTTAAGTGACTCAGACGTTTATGCCAAAGCCAACTGAGCTCAGAGGAGCTCTTAGCGACCAGACAAGTTTCAGGAGAGCTGCTCTTGAAGTCAGCAAAATATACATTGCCCCTCCTGACACCTGTAATCAGAACCTGCAGTGTAGATTTGTCCTTTACGAGACACATATTAGATGTAAATTCTACACTATATCCTCGGTCACAAAACTGACTAACCGAGAGCAAGTTATGTCTCAGTCCTTCAACATATGATACATTCATAACACGGACAGAGTTAATAACAAGGGTTTTGAATCCTCTGGTGAAACCCTTAGAGTTATCACCAAAGGTTACCTGCGGGCCTTCTTGAGCTACATAATCCTGAAGGAGATCACGAAATCTGGTCATGTGCTTGGAACATCCTGAGTCCAAGTACCAGTCCTTCATCAGATCCTCCTTCTTCTTCTTGTAGCCCGCAGTGACCTGAAAAGAATCAGGCCTCAGGTACCCATCTCGTATTGGGTCCTACTGAGTCAGCCATACCCTTCGGGATCCAGATTTGTCTGACAATTCTGACAGCATCAGAAGTGTAGACCTGTTTCCCTGAAATGTCAACATACACAGTTCTCTTCTTCCTTTGTGCCTGGGAAGTTGAGGGTGTATGGGTGTCAGCCTGAGATACAGGAGCCCTATATTGATTTCTGGGGGTGGGCCTCCTGTTTCTCCTTGACCTGGGTGCATTGGGCTGAAGTCTGTCCTGAGAAGGAGCAGCTCGGGCTGACCTCTTGGCACATGAGGTCTGGTCTGAGGGTTATTGGAGTCAGGTCTCCGTTGCCTTTCAGAAACCACCTGGTTTGTCCTTCTTCTTAGAGAATTGGGACGCTCCTGATGGGCTCTGTGCCCTGTCTGAGGAGTCTGAACCTCAGTAGTCCTAGGTCTTGCCTGAGGTCTCCTTTGTCCTGAGTTCCTTTTGTTCGGAACATTTCTAGGTTGCGCCTGAGAAGTGCTAGGAACAAAATGTTTCCCAGTTTGAGGATTCCTAGGCTGGACCTTGGAGTTCCTTTGGTCTGTCTTCCTAGACTCAGAATGAGAAACTTTGACCTTTTCCTTAGGTTTTGGTCTTGGTTTCTCAGTCCTTTGCCTGTCAGGTTCAGCAGGCATTTTCTCCTTCCCTTTGCCTTTATTCTGATGAGCAACACTTGAGCTCTTGTCATCAGTTAGGGCAGGGACAAACTTTTTCTGAGAGTTGCTCCCTGAAGCACCTCTCTTCTTCTTGCCCTTTGGGTCTTTTGTGGCATCATAGCCTAACCCAGCTTTAGCACCATCAGTCAGCTGAGAGAAATTTGTCAACTCCTCAACCACTTGGGTAGATGTGTATAACTTCTTCAGCTTGACTTCAAGATGCCCATTGGCTTCTTTCAGGGCCTCAATTTCAGTGGTGTATTGAAGCACTAATTCTGAATGAGCTTTCTCTTTAGAGATCAGCTCAAGATCCCAAGCAGTTTGCTCAGCACAAAGGCGAGCTTGCCACTCAGTTTCGAGCATCATTCTTAAAGCAGTTCGCTCAATTATCAGTTGTTCCTGAGCAAGGAACAAATCAGTATCACGAGTCTCAATCAGCGAGCTGATGACACCCTTCAGTCTTTCTACCTCCAGTGGAGCTTCATCATGCTTATTCTTAGCATTAAGTAGCTCCTCCTGAAGATGTACTAATCTGAGGGCTTCCTCAGTATCTCTTACTCTGAGAGACTCAGTTAACCGATCGTTCTTCTCACTCAGTTGTGCGTTCACATCCACTGTGTGAGTATGAGTCTCCTGCAGCCTTGAGAAGTCAACCATCAATTGCTCTAGGGCGAGCTGAAGGTCGAGTTCTCCTGCTGAATCTGAGCTAAACTCAGGTGCGTGATCAGGAGAAGAGGCAGAAGAACATACCTCATCATCTGCCATCAGGCAGAGGTCATCATACTCCTCATCTGAAAAGAGTTCAGGAGATCGGCGTCCAGGGCCATCTGAATCTGAGGAGTCCTCAGCAAGCAACGCTCTCCGGTCTGAAGCCCTGAGCTCTCTTTTGGCTCTCCGATCTTCTCGCTCACGAGCACTGAGCTCCGGACAATCATACTGATAATGTCTGGACTTTTTACAGTGGTAGCACTGATCTACATCAGAAGAAAGCTTCTTGTCACTGTACCTTTTATCAGAGGATTCCCTCCTGCTCCCTGATGATCTCTCAGGTTTGGAGCTGGATCTTCTGGGCTCATCCACTCTCCTCTTTTCATCTCTGCGTCGCTCAGGCTCATTGCGATCCCTCCTGGAATCTGAACCTCTTCTTTCTTCTCTCTGGGGGCTAGATCTCCTGGGGCTGGAGTACCTGCGATCACGGGTGTCAGTATAAAATTTCTTATACCTGCCGAAACGAGAGTTCAGTTTCTCGAATCGCCGTGCCATCAGGCTGTACTCCAAGGCTAGCTCATCTTTGTTCATGTCTTTTAGAGACTTGGAGCCAGATCCAGCCTCAGGCTCAGGAGTAGCTTTAAGAGCCACGCTCTTTTCCTTTTCAGATATCTTCTCCTCACTAACTTCCTCACTGACAACACCCATCTTCTTCCTCTTATCGAGGTCAAATTCTAGAGCCTTTAACTCAGAGAATAGGTGTGAGTGAGTGATGTTTGTAAGGTCCTGAGTGTTTTTCAACAAAATTACTCCTGTGTCCCATCTTTCAGGGAGACAGTTCAGGATCTTAGAAGACACCTCCCTCTTGGGAAACTCCTTCCCAAGGGTTGCTAGCTCGTTCATCATCTTAATGAACCGAGCTTCCATCTGATCGATGGACTCTCCCTCTAGCATCTTGAAGGCCTCAAACTTCCTGATAGCGAGATCTCTCTTGTTTTGCTTGATCTTTTCAGATCCTTCGCTCATCTCCCTCAGAGTATCCCAGATCTCCTTAGCTGTCCTTAGATGCATCAGCCTGACCGAGTTCTCGTAAGAAATGGTGTGGAGTATAATGTTCTTGGCAACATTATCCAGTCTGATTTGCTTAATCTGATCAGAATTAAGCGCGGACCTCTCCACTTCTTCATCTCCGGCGGCTGGAACAGGGACATTGCCAGCTACAGGCCAAGTCGTCTGAAGATTTCTCATAAATCTGATTGGGCCATGTTCAATCACCTGTGGCATCTGATCATGGATAGAATAGATATGTGCGAGTACCCTGAATTTCCAATAATCATAATTGTCATTAGAGAATTCAGGAAGATTGCCCTCGAGGCGTTTAGAACCGGATGCCATGATATGCAGTTTTCCAGAAACAAGATCAGTTCAGTAGACCACCAAAAGTTTCTCCTCAGAAACTGTTGGTAAACAAAGTCAGTGATCTTTTGAACCACCGCTCTGGTACCACTTGTTGGTCCCGAAACGAGTTAAATCAGTGTATGGGGGGGAATACACTGATGTCAGATTTTTCTGAAAGACTCAGAAAAATGCTCTAACGCACACAGTCAGGATTCCCTGAAGTACTCAGTATGCTGAATGTCCACAGGGGCAACAGGGACGGTTTAGTAATGAGTCAGATAAGCTGAGTGTGAGTAAAGTGCTCGGAGGCTCAGTAGAGATAACAAACCTACTGACTGCTAGGAAGCGAGTCAGTTGGACTACTATCTCAGTGAGTCAGGGTACGTGCGGAAAGTGAGCCCTTAGATTCTACTCATTTTAGTTTCTGAAATTGTTTTCTCTGAGTTGCTTAGTAAATTGGTGGTTAAGGCTGAGTGCACAGTATTCAGATTCAGGATGATTGATTCAGTCCTGAAGTTAAAACCAATGCAGTATGTTCAGTTTAATATGATGACATTTATGATCCTGAATAAAACAGTAAATCAGCACACAGGGGACTTTTTAACGTGGTTCGGAGATAACCAACTCCTACGTCCACGACCTGATTTAACAGGAAGCTATCCTCAAAACCCTGAGGATAGGTACTTGGGCTTTACGTGCCAAGGGACACGAGTAGCCAACTTCCTCTCTTAGGAACTGACCCCTGGGCGTTTTACAAGTCCCAGTCCTTCTAACCAACCTATCTCACACTTTGAGAGGTTTGGTATTCTGGTTTCCAACTAAGATAGCTCTAGCAATACAAATCAATGCTAAATAATAGAGCTATCGATCTAAGCAAATACAGAGTGAATCCTACTACAACACTAGGGAAATTTAATTGCAGAGTGTTGTTTATGATATGCTTTGTGTTCTTGGATTTTTGAGAGTTTTCTCTTGGAAATTTCCCGTTAACCTTGAATGGGTGCAAGGTTCTCCATATTTATAGGCGAGATTCAAAATAGATCCGTTGGAGGAGATCAAATCAAATCTTTCCTATTTTAGGTAGATTACAGGCTAGAAATACTGTTCGACCTACCCGCCATGCTTATTCTGGCAAGTTGTCACATCACCTGCAACCTTTTTGAGACGCATTAAATGCCGCATTAAATGCTGCGCAGACTCCGTGCTTGCGTGTCGAAAGATCATTGGCTCTCCGCTATAACAGCTAGTTGACCTTCAGACATTTATCCTTCCTCGTACATTCAATGCTCTGAGTCTCTTGTTAATAACTCAGTCTGAACGTGTGTCTTAATGGAGTCTTACTGACATTCTTTTTGTCTCTTGTCCCATAGCATAAATAACCTTTTTGCTTTGAACTGACATGATTCAGGTGATCTGAACCAAGGCCCGAGTCAGGTCCTACGTGCATTCAGCACAGCCTGATAGGTTATTCAGCTCAGTATGAGTTACCTTTTTGCTTCGGACTTACAGGATTCAGGTGAACTGAACCAAGGCCTAAGTCAGGTTCTATGTGCATTCAGCACAGCCTTATAGGTAACACTTTACTCTTCACTGACTGAGTTCTGTCCTGAACATGCTTAGTGTATTCAGTAGAAACATCAGACAATGGTACTTCAGGAATGACTTCAGGATGAATCAGCAGGCTTCGATCTTCAGCTTCAGAACAGACAATCTTCAGCGAGACTGACTGACTTGTTCAGAATGGTTTACGCTTCAGACTTCATTAAATTGGGTCGACTCCAATATTCTTCAGTCTTCAGCATGGTCCTCCTGTACTGAATCTCTAACCTAACTATCCTGAACTATTTTATCCTGAACACTATACTTAGGCAAATTCATCAGGGGTTTTGGGATCTAATCAAAATACTCAGATTGTCCCAACAAATATTTCATAAAAAAATAAAAAAATTGTGCTAAACCATGATGTCTAAATTCTACAAATTAATTATTCAACTACTCTATCCTAAAATCAATGATGTTCCTAAAAGAGATTAACTAGGTCCAAGTGTTGTATTGTTCTTACTTATGTGAAGAATTAGTTCATTTTAAATTTCACAACTTAAGTGTAGATCGATTTCTAATTGGTGTCCATCAGACTTTATCGTTTAATATATTACTTAGTCTGGATCCTCATTATATCCCAAGATGGAGCAATCTTTCTTAAAACATCTTCTCCTAATCATCTATCTCAGAACTCCTAACATCCCTGGGAAGATATTCCTATAATAAACAACGCATAAGATGGTGATCAAAATATCAGTAACATACTTGTTATGCCTTCAACCTCCATTGGTTCTTCTCCATCAAGTGTTGCATTCACCTGAACTCTTCCTTGGTGACTTCGCATTGGGATGACCCTCCTTGGATTTCCCAATAAGTAGTTGTTATCTCTTGGCGGTAGTCCGGCTTGGTTGTTCTCTATCAATTGTCTTTCAGTAATCGACTGAGGACAATCATTGAACTTATGACCTGGTTGACGACACCGAAA
The DNA here is from genome assembly GCA_026898435.1 of Prunella vulgaris. Lineage (NCBI taxonomy): Eukaryota > Viridiplantae > Streptophyta > Magnoliopsida > Lamiales > Lamiaceae > Prunella > Prunella vulgaris. The sequence goes on from JAPKLY010000594.1 coordinate 84,465, forward strand.
ACATATGCCCATACCTGCTAAACATTCGCCTGAATGCATCTTCTTACAAGTAGGGCATGGCGGCATTTCGATTCGATCAATTGCAATAGTGTGTTGATTTCTCTTTGCTGACCTATCTGGTTTGTTCTTCCAATTGGGTTGCCATTTTTTGTTTACTGACACTATTGATGGAGTTGGTATAAACTCCAATCCCAAACCAATCGAGGTAATTAATGCTCGATCGAAAACCTCATTGTAGTTCTGAAGTTTTAACTCGGCAACCACTCCTCCAATTTCAGGTCTCAATCCCCTTTCAAACCTTCTTGCTTTCTTTGACTCAATCTCCACTAGATGTGGAGCATACCTTGATAGTTTATTGAATCTTCTTTCATACTCAGATACCAAAAGTGATCCCTGTCGAAGATTGATAAACTCCTGCTTCTTTTGGTCGCATCGAGCTTGGGAAAAATATCTTCCCATCACCGTTTGTTTAAACTTTTCCCAAGTAAGGGCTTGTCGTTCTTCTGCTTTTAGAGTTCGTTCGTATGATTCCCACCACTGAGCAGCATCCTCTGCCAATTGGAATTGTGCACAGGGGACCTTCTGTGTATCAGTTAAAATCATATGTTTGTAAATTCACTCCAGACTAGCGATCTACTCTTCAGTCCCCATGGGTCCTTCTCTCCCATTAAGTCGGGGTGGTTGCTTACGTCGAAATTGCTCAACGAATGTATTGTCTTTGGGTGTCGGTTGAGGCATGTGTACATTCGGTGGGGGGTTATGTTGTTGTATGTAGTGTTGAAAAGAATCAAGGAATTCTCTTGCCATGTTGGCCCCAGAGACTGCATTTGGTGGTTCGTGTTCTATCGGTTCTTTTGAAGCATTTCTAGCTATATTTCTAATTGTGTGTGGTGTTCCTCGTGGTGTTATTTAGGAGGAATAAGAAGAAAAGAATATATTTAATTCATATAGGTATGATAAAATTTAAAACAAAAGAACCCAAAAATTGAAATGATAATGCACTATCACCAAGTATACATTTAGAGTACAAAAAACATTGGAATTCCACTGTCGAGACTCAGTAGGACAATGATGGTCCTCAACAATTGTAAGTTAGGGAACTAGTAGCACATGTTATCAAAACTATAGTTAGGTAAAAATAACGGAAAGAATAGAATAGCTCACAAAACACGTGAGGCAATAATACATACATATAATTAAATGAGAAAGACGAGTTCTCAAATGGAGAAAAGAGTCTCCAACAAAAAAAAACAGAGGAAAAGAGTCCCCAACCAAGGTTAATGGAGAAAAGAGTCTCCAACGAAATAATATAGTTTGAAAATAATTAATAGTATACATAGGTTAAAGCTAACGTATTCCTAGTCCACGAAAAAAATCGATTCGAGCTTAGTGAGATTTACTCTAAGTAATGTTCACAAAAATCTTAGTTCAGTATAACTGTGTCATCTGGCTAGTACTGTGATATTATCCAAAAATTACATCTACACCCACTAAAATCCAAACATGTGCTAATCAGATAAGGGCATATGAGGATAGGTCTGCCATTTATAACCCTAAACGTAGAATAGATCAATAAGTGATAAAAGTAAAATATTTATAGAGTATAAACGCGTAATATGAGGTCTACCTGTATGTAATAAGCTTAAAAACTCCTTAAATAAATGTATCATGTGGAATCAAGAATTCTTTTTGCAAACATGCTTGTAGGAACCAAATAATTATTCATACATATACGTTCACATATCCCTCTGGCATTTGCATACATCTTTGCATTAACATTCACAATTTATCATAACATATCTTTCTTTCCATAACTTGTCATACCACAAATAATTTTAATTTCTTCTTTTTCATAACTTCATAAACAATGTGAATAATATTTTCACAATACTCATATCATATCTTTGCTTAAAAACATCAAATTACATACACACCTCGAGGGTGCTTCGGCTTGCTGCAGCAGACACGTTTCCCATTAAAACATTGATATCATCTTAATATTCATAATGTACTTTTTAGTAAGTCCTTTAATAACTATATGATACTTATATAAATATTTCGTACTTGGATAAATAGAAAAGATGAACTTTCTTTTTAATGAAGAGTTTTAAAAAAGTTTATATTTTCTTATGGAAAAGAACTTGAATAAAATGAGTTGTTTTGTCCGAAGGTTTGATCATAAGCTCTGATACCACCTGTAACGCCCCGGATTCGGAATGCCAGCCATTACCGCATAAAGCACTCTGAACTCGGATCGTCACTTAGTAACTAAAAATCCGAGCTTAAAATTTTCTTTTCAGAATAAAACAAAATGCGTAAATGAAATACTTTGCAGCGGAAGATCATAGATATATAAACATATATGGGCCCGGTCTTTCATTAGCCTCTTATCAACATAGAAACGGAATACTCGTGTATAAAATCATCATCGAATAACTCTAAAAGGTTTGTTACTTGATACCATACTAAAATTTATTTTAAAAATGATTACATAATCATTTAATTTATTCATATATATATTGCATCATATTTAGGGAAACTCCGTGTCACTGCTACAATTCTGACCCCTCTCGATCATATCCTGAAAAATATCAAACTGTTGAGGTGTGGGATAAAATCTCAGTGGATGACTTGTACGCTCTTATACAGATTGATGTGATCCTGAAAAGTTGATAATTTTACCCTTCCCCAATTTAAAATTTTAGGTAAGATTAAGGTTTGTTTTGTAATTAATTTCTTACTTGCATTTCATACTTGTGACAACATTTAACCCCTCTCAAGGCTGATGACCATCTCTAGTTCATCAATAAATGTTGTCTTGCCACTCTCATGGCTGATGACCCTCTCAAGTCCATCAATAACATGGTTTTTCCACTCTCATGGCTGATGACCCTCTCAAGTTCATCAATAACATGGTTTTGCCCCTCTCATGGCTGATGACCTTCTCAAGTCCATCAATAACATGGTTTTGCCACTCTCATGGTTGATGACCCTCTCAAGTCCATCAATAACATGGTTTTGCCACTCTCATGGCTGATGACCCTCTCAAGTCCATCAACAACATAGCTTTTGTTCTTATATATTTGTGTTTGATTAGTTTGCTTCAGAAATACATCAACGGTCAATATAACATTATCGGCTAATACAGATAGTGTCACCCACCTTTTAACTTTTAAAGATAAATTTACAAACTTTCTTGAAATAGGATTTGAAACTTAGGAGCTTATAGACACGTCCGAGCTCTGACTGGGGCCGCACTTCACCTAGCACGATTTTCCTACATCTTTAGTGATCATATTTATTTCTCATATTTGTTCTTTCATTTGGTTAATACGTTTAGGATTTTCGATTCTTCTGTTAGTTCAAAGACTTTTTATAAAAGCTTAACTTCTTTCTTATAAAATGCAACATATAATCAATCATAAATATTCATAAGTTTAACAAGGACATCAATCTTTATTTCTTTAATGGTTTTAGAAAACTAAAATGTTGATTTAATTGTAAATCGATTATACATTGAAATTATAAGTTCTAGTACGTTTGTGTTTATTCAAGAGCACAATAAAAATCACATCCTTAGAAATATTTACATACAAATAAGTATATAACATAATTACACACTTATATAACACCAAACATTTACTGGAATAAATACTCATCAAAGATCAATTAAATAGTTCATTCTTGGATAAATAATTAAGCTTGCAGACAATTAATAAATTAAACACATAAGTAAATTGAAGCATGTGGATTATAAATTGACTTAAAAAGGTCTGAATAAATTTAGTTTGTGAGGTTCTCTTGGTCTTAGTCCTTTAACTTTTCTATAACTTTAATAAATTTGTTACAAGTATTTAAACTAGAAATAAAAACACAACTTGTAAAATTGTATATTAACATTCATGGAATAATAATATATTCTGAGTCTTAAAAGAAAATAAGTTTAAATGTTTCTTAACAGATTTGACATAATAAATAAAGAAACGTCGCAACCTATTTTACAGTTATTCAGACACTTTTAAAATTCATAGTTTTTGTTATAATAACATATAAGCATATATACTACATAAATATGATTTGTTATAAAACTAAAAGAATATGAAAAAAGTTATATCTTCATTTTTTTCTGAAAATGGGAAACTGTTCCCCTGCATTTTTTTCCATTTTCAAACATTTATTTCTCCTAAGATATGGATCCTATGAATGTCAAATTTCGCAAACTTATACTACTCAATGGAGCTGAAGATTATCAGCATATTTTTATTTTATTTTATTAACAAACGAGGTAAGATATATACGTGTTCAAAGTAGCTAGTATGGACCTTACATAATTTACCCCTAAAGTCTTTCCGCATGTTTTCAGCTACACCATTGCTTTTTACTCTAAACGAAATTAAATTAAAAATACTTATAAAGTTCTAAAAATTATAAAATTAAACATGGTGACTCTTTAACAAGTCTAAATCATGATAAAAATTATACTTCACAGAAAAGGATTCATTCAACATGATAACTCAAGCAAAACGTTGACAAAGGTACAATCTGGACACATGTTTTTCAAAAATCGGTATCTCCTCAGGATCAACTCTATAAATCACAAAACTTTTCACGAATATATTATACTTCAATTAGAACATCCAAATTTTTTTTTATAAATTTCTGGTTGCTAGAAATATAGAAATCAAGCCAATTAATCTAGGCATCACCGAAATCGTTTGAAGCTGAACACATAATTTTCTGAAAACTATTTCTCTCTATTCCTAAGTCTGATGATCACGAAAATTTCACAGGTTGTATTTCATCATTAATATATCACTCAGTAAAAATATCAAGATTTTATCATGGCTGTAAATCTGAAAAACGAAAGCTGAAAGTAGCTGCTCCTAAGTCCACTCTATATAGGACACCTTAATTTAGAAAATTCACATATCCTTCGTTTTAAATTTGATTATCTCAATTTTTGGATATGTTTTATACATCTCACATTAGGATTAACACACAAAATTTCATAATTTTCTGAGTTGTTTAAAACATATAATTAGGTCCTCATATACAGGTGTCACAGTTTTGGTCCAATTTTACATGAGTCAATTTTAGGATTTTTTTCTCCGGGATATCAACTCTGATGGCCCTGAAATTCGAATATGTTATATCCCATCATCAATTTTTCATGTAGTAAAAGTTTCATAATTTTCCTACGGCTAGAACTATAAAAACGAATTAAAGAAGAACACTCACCACAGGTTCAGTCTGGAAAAACTACCATGATTTCAAAAATTCATAACTCCGTAATACTAATTCAAAACACCACCAAATTTGGACAGAACGTAGTTAAGTCACACAAGAAGTCACAGAAATAGTTTCATAATTTTCTGAGTATCGAAACATGAGAAACGATCTAAAATTCGAGGTATATAAGTATATAGAACATTCGTAGGTGTTACCTTTGTAGTTTTTCTTCTTAGTTCGTTGTCGTGACCGAAAATTCTTTGTTAACAACTGATTGTTGGCTACTATAGGATGATGGAGTGAGGTTCTTTTGATTATATGAGTTTTTTGTGAATATTAATGTAGAAGGGGAGGAAGAACCGAAGAGAGAGGATGAAGGAATGCTATTTTGTGTTTCAAAGTGTGTATTTATAGAGGGGTTAGGAAGAGACTTCCGAGAAGAAGTATGGAAAAGATGCTTGATCATGTGACCATAAATAAAAAATGTGAGGAAAAGTTTTAGCCAAGTAATATTTTTAATATTAAGTTTTTATATATTTTTACATTTTGTACAACATTTTATTTACCACTTGTATTTACTACAAGTATTTGATATAAATTGAATTATTTCATCGTAAAGGGGTCGTATTTTAAAGATACAAAAATATCATAAATATCGGCTATTTTAAACGATCATATTTATACGTTGTAATAAATAATTCGTAAGTATAATTTTTTTCATATATGTTTTAAATACTTCGTTTGACTACTTCTTGATATAGTAAAATTATTTAGACAAGATAAAATTGTCATTATCGACGTTTGTTATCTTATTTTATAACATGTATAAATTTCGGATCGAAAAATATTCTGTACTTCAAAAGTCTCGTATTTAGTAAAATATATTTCTAACCTTAAAAGTTTATTCTTAAATGTGCTAGGAGTGCTTCCGGATCAGAATGCTCATCCGTTTACCTGAAAATTGTGAATTTGAACACATATATTGCTCATAAAAATAAATGAATTATTTAATCATATAATTGTATAAGAAATTTTGGTTCGGGGTATTACAGCTCTACCCTTGTGATCAAGCGGGCGGCTTCACCCTGTGCAGAGAGGATTCGCTCGGAAGCAAGACGCCACTCGCTCGACCAGCCTTTTATGGGATCTCGGTCGTAGTGTAATTGCGACGTCCAATTTTCGACTTTTTCATATTTGATCCCATGGCTCATCCAAGCTTCCTAGGCTCTTCAATTGAGTATAAAAAATATCTCCATGAGCTCGGATTCCATCATCTCCTTTCCAATAGGCGGGAATTCCTTGTTTTTGCTCGTTTTCACCTATAAAACACATTTTCTTGCCAACAAAGGGTCAATAGCACAATTCATAACATATTAGGGTCAAATATGAATATAAACATATCTAAACCATATAGAAATGGATGCTAAAAGATGCAATTATGACCCTAATCAAACCCCCAAACTAGATTGTTACTCGGTCTCGAGCAACGAAGCGATAAGATAGGGGAATAATTGTATCAATGAAGCATCAAGGACATAATCAAATGCCATAGAATCATCACTCAATATCTATCAAATTTAGGATACAATATCATCCACTTAACTATCAAAATCAAATCAATTTGCACAATATCAAGTCAATGAGTCATGATCCTTACAAGATAAGTGTTTAGATCAACCCTCAAGTGTATAAGTTCACTCAATCATCACACCACATACACAAAATACCGTAAGCTTGGCTCAAGTCTACATTCTTCACCAGTTGAAATGACAAATCATTCACACATCAATGAGGACTTTTAAAGGTTGTAGTGTTGTCTCTTTGGTAGGGAAGGAACATATGGACAAAAGTGATTAAGTATGATTAGTAAAGCATAGAAGGAATCAAAGTAAAGATCATATCTTCACGCAATGTTGCACACAATCTTCATGCTCTTTCAAAATCACACTTTCAAAGATTATTCTTCCCTTTTTTGACAAGTTGTGATCATACTCACAACACAGGAGTCAAACTTGACCAAAATTTTGCAAAAAGTCAACGTTTTTCTCATGCTTTGCTAGCACTTGCCTTTCTTTTCTCATCAATCCATGCATCACACATTTCTTGAATATCTTTCACTTAGGCCACCAAGTTCTTCATCAAATCACCAATCTCCCTTCCTTCTTTTCACTCTACTAATCATAGGGACAAGAGAGTTCCAAAAAGGTAGGAAAATGAGTTAAAGTGTGGTTAGCCAAAGGAAAGGTTTATAGGCACAAAATGGTAAACAATGGATTATAATAACAATGGTAGGCTCATAGGGCTAAGTGGCTTAATATAGATCAAAGAAATGCCTCAAATCATATCGTATAAAATCATTATCTAATGTAGCCTCAAATAAGACAAAAGTCAAGTTCTAGAGTAACATGTATGTGTGTGGAACTCACATCTAAGAAAATATCATCCGTTCAAGATTGAAACGGGCTTAAATGGCTCAAAACTCACGGGGTTAGGGTTGATCAAGACTCATATCATATCAAAAATGTTCATATCATCGAAATTTCAAGAATCATAGAATCAAAAGTATCAAAGATAAAACAAGAATCAAGAAATAAATTCATTACACCTAACATGAACTTTCAATTCATCCACACAATCATAAACATATCTCATGCATCCACTACTCAAAGCAACAATAATCTCACAAATCAACAAACAAAACAAGGCCTCATAAAAACATAAGGCATCAAAGCATAGGAGTAGTACCAAAAACAATCTAATCATAGCATTGCAATGGGATTTACGAAACGAACACACCCCCTCAAACTTTTTTGGACCATAGGTCCAAAAAGTTTGGCAAAGAGTGAAGGAAAGATCATGCAATGCACAAATTAAAGCACAATAATAAATAACATCATCAAGAAATCCAAGTCATTCACCATCAAAAGTCATCAAAAGCATTAAACTCCTAAAAATCCCACAATCATAAAATAAAATCAATACAAAATTACTTAAACTAGAAATAAGGGAAATGAAGCAAGATAGGGAGAAGAAATTGTTACCCTTCCTCATGACATTTTTTACACATCACGGAGGAGGATAACGTGGATGGGTGAAGTGACGCTCCCCAATATGCCAACTCATCATCGCCCTTTGTGCATCAAGGATCTCTTCCATGTTGGTGTTCATGGTGTTCACGTTCCTATTGATTGAATCCACAGTAGTGTTGAGAGAGTGATTATTGTCGATCAACCTCGTCACATCCGAGCGAAGATAAGAATACTCATTCTTGAGCTCATTCACATCTATCCTCAAGGATTGGACCTCGTGACCGCATTCATTATACGTTAACCCCTCAAACTCACGTGTTCCATCTTGCCCAAAGTAATCCTTCTGCATCGGCTCATGCATTGGCTCTTGCTCTTCATCTTGTTCCTCCTCTTGAGCTTGTGAACTTGATTCACCCCTCACTCTTTTATTCACCATGCAGTTGAATTCTTCCTTAATTTGAATGTGCTCCGGCGAGTTAAGCTTCAAATTCTCACTCTTCTTCACCATAAGTAACTTATACTCGAGTAGAGGAAAAAGATCCTTAGCATTTGCCACTATAAAGCAAGGAGTATTCGCCTTCTTCTTGAAAATCCTTGTCTTGACCATGTAAGTCATATCGACAAGCTCACCTACGTCACCCTCTCTAGCTCCTAATGGACTTACCTTTTGAACAATCAATGTTATTAATCCACCATACGAACAATTTGTCTTTGTGACTTGTTGAGAAAGATTCTTGAGGAGATATGCCCCAAAATCGGCCTTTTTAGAAATCAACATCGAATGAAGTATGAATAACTCCTCACTTCTAACTCTGCTCCCCTCAACTCTAGCACAAACAGTGTTTGCTAGAATCTTATGCACATATGACAAGATCGGGTTAGCAATACGACATGCTTTAGAGTGTTGAGCCTCATATACACTTCCATCTTTGCTTATCATGTCCCACGTCTCTTGAGCTCTTGTAAATCTCTCCCAAGTATAAATATTCTGCTTCCCAACATTCTCAACACAACCAAAGAATTGGTTGATTTGATTAGTGGTTAAAACATAATCCTCGTTGTTGATTTGGAACTTAGCTTTGAAAGGTACTCCATCACTAACACGACGACTAGTGTGCTAAAAAACTCAATGTTCAACTTATCAGAAGACCCAAAGTGTTGCATCGTGAGTAAACCTTCCCATCCAATATTTGCAAATAACTCTTCCACATCATCTCCAAAATTTCACAATGTGGTAGTCTTCTTATCGAAATATCTCCCGGTGAAGAACTCAAGTTCAATCACTTTCACAAATACTCCGAAGTAACTCTCCTTATCACTGAAAAAATAGCCCGTGATTAGAAGGTTTGTCTCCACACTCTCTTAGACATATTTCCTCCAAGGTGGCATCATTCCACCCCCTACTCGTTCTCAAACTTGAAGCCTTACTCTTTCCTTTCTTTGACATGTCCTACAAAATACCAAATGTGAACAAAAGAGTAGGATGAACTCAATTATAATCCATCTCATGCACAATTTAAAAAAATAAGTTTGAACAAATGGGGTTCTCAATATAAGGATTAAGAAATGGCCATACACCTCCACTCTTCATGCTAATGCTATTACAATAATTCCTCAAATAAGCATCATCAAATAGGTGAATTAAGCAAATCAATCAATCCTATTATCAATATGGCTCACATCTACTAACAATTAGCACAAAATCATGATAGGAATCTGGCATTGGCACAACTTATTCAAAAACCCGTCACTATGACTACCCCCAAAAATCCAAACTTCAATTAATTCCCAAATGCTAAAAATTAACATGCAATTGGGCTCCCAATGGATTACCCATCAACAATGTAGCTCATTTCCATCAAAAATTCCATAAAAACATGCATAGAATAAAAAACCCCCAAATTCATGCTCAAGAACACTAAAATAGGATTCCTAATTCTCACTAATTTCACCATGGAATTGATGCTAAATGACAGGAAATAGTAAGTAGAGAATAAGAGTAACATACCTTTGGTAGGATTTGAAGAAATGAAATGAAGAAATTGAAGTAGCAAGAAATTCTCCTCCTTCTTCCTTAGGTTTCTTGAGAGAATGTGTGTGCAAGAGTGTGGTGAAAAGTGTGTGTTTGTGTGTGGAATGAGTGGGAAATAGGTGTGAGACAAAAGTGGGTCAAAAGTGGAAAAAGTAGTCAAGATTCCTTACCTCGACTGCCACGCTCGGACGGACCTGGACAGCCGCTCTATCGGTTTCAGACCGGCGCTCGATCGCTGGACCCACCTTCCGGTCGAGCGCCAAAAATTCGCTTGAGTCGACGCGATTAGCTCGGACACCAGTGGACCGGCACTCGGTCGCCAGCTCTGGACCGCACGATCGGACCTAATTTTCCATAATTTCTAATTTAATATTTTTTCTACACATTACACCCAATTCTAACCACAACAAACATCATCAATTATAATCACCTAGCTATATGAAGAATGAACACACACCCCCCAAACTTTTTCGGATTGTAAATCCTAAAAGTTTGGAAAAGAATGATGAATATGGTAAGACCTAAGCAATTAATCACACATTCAAGTATAATCATGCACAACACTCTCAAATACCAATCCTACCATGTCAATATGCATTCCCAACTTACAATCAATTAAGCACAAGTAAAATCATGAGAGAAGAGTGTATGATCAACATGATTAGCAACAATGAATATAGCACATCTCACTTTCAAATCCAAAAATCATGAAAAACAAAACAAAAATCTAACTACAAAGGATACCAAAAGGATACGGATGGGTTGCCTCCCATCTAGTGCTTGGATTTAACGTCCCCTAGCCGGACGCAATGAAGCTCACGTGAAGTCAATATCAATAAGGGTTGAGTTACTTACATCACTCAACTTCCTTCTCCAAAAACTTCCTTTCTTCAATACTTTCTTCACCCCCTTATTTTCATCTATATTCAATTTCTTTCTCTTTTCAAAAGGAATCTCCTCAACCAGTTCACTCTCAAGGTCACTAGTTCTCATCACTAACTCATTACCTTTTGTGACTTTGCTTGCATTTTCAAACTCATCCCTTGGGGAACTCATTGAGGAATCATAAATAGAGAAAGTATTTCTCTCATTATTCATCCTCAAGGTAACCTCTCCCTTTTGGATATTAATCAATGCATCCGATGAAGCTAGGAAGGGTCTCCCAAGAATTAAAGGAGTATTCTTATCCTCTTCTACATTCAAGATCACAAAATCAACAGGGTACATGAACTTACCAATTCAAACTACCACACCTTCCACAATGCCTCTTGGTTGAACCTTTGAATTGTCCGCCATATGAAGCTTACTAGACATGGGCTTCATATCCTTCAAACCAAGCCTTTTAGAAATTGATAACGGCATAACATTTACACTCGCCCCTAGATCGCATAAAGCTTTGATCGTCTTACTTCCTTCAATGTAGCAATCCAAAGTGAAGCTTCCCGGATCTTTGAGTTTCTTAGGAAGATGCTTCCTAATAAGCTCACTACTCTCTTGAGTAAGTTTGACAATTTCGGGCTCATTCTTCCTTTTCTTCGACATAAGGTCCTTCAAGAATCTTGTGTGTGTTGGCATTTCCTCAATTGCCTCTTTGAAAGGCATGTTAGCATACATCTTTGTGAACAAGTTAAGGAACTTTTTCAGCCTCTCATCAAGCTTATCTTTGACTCCCTTCGAAATTTCCACCTTTTCTTTCTCTACCACTAACCCTACTTCCTCCATTCTTTCCTCACCCCCTATCTGCACTTCCCTTTTCATTTTCTCATCTTTTTTCTTCAACCTTGACACTACCCCCAAAATTTTCTCATCACCCTTCACCAAATTGACTTTCTCACTACAACTTGTTTCCTCAACTAGCTCATCATGAAACATTTTCAAGGTACAATTCCCTACCATCTCCTTCGAAACATCCACACATATAATGGAATTACAATGCTCTCTAGGATTTATTTCGGTGGTCGAATTTACCTTTGTTGACTTGTGGACTTAAAGAAGTAGCAAGTTGTCCCATTTGAAATTCTATGCTCTTGATTTGATTTCCTTGCGAATTGTACAAATCATCAAACTTTTTATTCGTCTCATTATTCAGCCTTCCAATTTCCACTCTCATGTCCTCCATTTTTTTTAAGATCAGTGCCAAAGTGTCATCCATGCTTCCCCTACCCTCATTATTCGGTGGCTTTCACCCCGGATCAATCCCGGGAGGCAATTGGATTGCTCCCTTGGGATTTGAGTATGAAAAGTTTCCGTGCTTCCTATTCGGGTTCTAAGGTGGATTGCTTTGATTCGGATAAGGACCTCCTTGATGTCGAAATGGCGGAGCAATGTAAGGTCTTTGATTGCTAGGAAATGAGTTATTGTATTGGGGTCGCCCCATATAACTCACCTCCTCTTGGGTAGAAGGTGTAGGAGAAGGAACACTTTCAACTACATTTACTTGCATCGGAGTAGGGGCTTGGCTTTGATGTTGTCCTCCATAAACCATGAGCATCATGTTCTTCATGTTCTCCTCAAGTAGAGAGACTCTGTCGCCCGTTCTAATACTTTCTTCCCTTTGATAAGAATCATTGGCTGCGATGTTTTCAATGATCTCATTCACTTGGCGAACCATTCTCGTCCCAACCGATCCCCCGGCACAAAAATGCAAATAATTCTTGTCTCCTTCATGTAGTTCAATAGTAAACGTCAAAAGTATATCCTCCTCTCTCAAACATGTTGTGGACAAGCCAAGAGTAAGGCTTTGTATCTCTGCCAAGCACTAGATATAGTCTCTCTTGCCTTTTGTCGAAAGTTCTTGATTTCTTCCCTTGCCTTGAGCATTTTCGACGGAGGGTAAAAATTTTTAGGAATTGAGAGCTCAACTCCTCCCAGGTCGCAGCTTTGGGGTTCATCGATTGTATCCATGTTTTAGCTTGTCCCTTCTAGGTGAAGGTGAAGAAACCAAGCTTCTTCTCATTGTCCGACATGCACTTATACTTGATGGTATCGCAGATTTCCATGAAGTTACTAAGATGAGCATTCGGATCCTCTCTATCGCTTGATCCCTCAAAAGATGACTCTTTCAACAACTTCAAGAGATTAGTGTTTAAATCGAACTTCTCCGCATCAATAGGTGGCCTTTCAATTCCATCATAGTATTCATTCACCCTCGGCTCAAAGTAATCACGAAGTAGTGGTTCATTGTTCAGGTTTTGAGGTGGGTGAACAATTTATGGTCTAGGATTTTGTGGTGGTGGTGGATATGGGTAATATGGGTAGTTATGAGGTGGTGGTGGGTAGTAAGGTTAATTTATAGGGTAATTTGGATAGTTAGGAAATTATGGTGGATAGTGGTGGTGTAGTGGTTGGTTTTGTGGTGGATAAGGTTGGTATGGATGTGGTATAGGTTGTGGTTGGGGTTGAGGAACATTTCTTTGAGCCAAGTGCTCATCACCATGATGCACTTGTTGTCTCAATGGTTCTTCTTCTCTAGTTTCATCTCTAGCTTCATTCATGTTGTTCTCCATTGTAGCTTGATTCAATCTAGCTTCTCTTCTTCTCCTTCATAGGCTATTCTCAATATCCGATTCAAAGGGTAATAGGTCTCCCCCTTGACTCCTTGTGTGCATGTACCTACAAAGAGACAAGTATCAAAACTCTCACACAAGAGTACCAAAATTGAAAATAAGAAAACAACAAACAACCACACAAACTTGCCGTCTTCCCGGCAACGGCGCCAAAAACTAGTTTGCCAAAATCGTGAATGATTTCCGTGCAAGTGTATGTGGTCGTTGTTGTTGTGGCAAGTTAACCAAGTTAGATATCGAACACAGGGAAACAATGCGATATCAAGCAAGTATTGAATGTTCACAAAGGTGGATAGCTAGGAAAACAAATAAAAGGTCATGTTTTCTATCTACTTCACAAAGCAAAGTAAAAGCGAACTATCACCTCTAGGAAATGAGCAACAGTAGTGTGTACATGGAAGTAATCCTACTATGGTTCATCAAGTGTTCTATCCATCCTAGCATGCAAAAGTTCTCTTGGTGTCTTAATCAATGGAAGATGATACAAATTACAAGTATTTGGATCTCTCTAGAGTATGCTGAGTGTTAGTTCTTATTCTAATTTCTTCTTATTATCCCTATACATAGATGCGTATATATATAGGAGTACGGAAACCCTAATTAATGCTTGTGATCGTAACCAACTAACAAGAAACTGCTACTGTTGCAACCGAATTTGAATAACGATCAGAGCCCAACGGTTTTTAGTTTTTATTCTGTTAAACTGATCGCCAGTTGTCCAACTTGGAAGTTTAAACCGCTTCATAACTAATTCTTGGTTAATTCCTGACTTAGAGTCAATATGATCCTTTCTTGTATGCTGATGTGATATGTCCTCAACTGAGTCTGAGTACTCAGCTAATATCATCAGTAGACCTTCATCAGTTGATATCAACAGTAGACCTTTATCAGCTGATATCATCAGTAGACCTTTATCCTGACTAACCAGCCTGTCCATCAACTTGACCTGACCAACCATCCTGACCATCATCCTGACTAACCATCCTAACCAGTCATCCTAACTGTCGTCCTGACCAATCATCCTGACACCTCAGCTGACCTCCTTAGCTGACTCCCTCAGCTGACCTCCTCAGTTGACTCCCTAAGCTGACCTCCTCAGCTGACTTCACTGATATACCAGATGACTTTCAGTTGACTTCCAGATGATCTCGGCTGACCCCATCAGATGACCATCAGCAGACCTATCAGCTGACCTCCCTCAGCTGATAGTATAATGTTCAGTTAATCAGCAGTACTTGCTCATCTGATCTTTATTTCATTTTCTTTGCACCCATAACAATTCTCCACCTCAAAGTAAGTGAGATGCCTCCACCTAACCTTCACATCACAGTAGTATTAAGGCACATCCCAAGACTGTACCTTAACCAGCTCCAAGGAGTAGTTGAATTTTGAACTCGGTATTACCTTAGTAAGCATATCAGCAGCATTGTCATCAGTTTAAACTTTCTGTATTGTGACTACCTTCTTTTCCATCACATCTCTCACAAAGTGAAGCCTCACATCAATATGTTTAGATCTTTCATGAAAGACCTGATGCTTGACTAAGTGAATGGCACTTTGGTTATCACATTGCACAGTAACTTCATTTTGTCTGATCCCAAATTCCCTGATATTACCCTTCAGCCACATTGCCTCCTTTACTGCTTCTGTCACTGCAATGTACTCAGCTTCAGTGGTTGATAGTGTAACCACTGACTGTAATACAACCCTCCAACTGATGGCTGTGCCATAAAGTGTAAACACATATCCAGTCAGAGACTTTCTTGTATCTATGCTTCCAGCATAGTCAGAATCTACATAACCTTGTAGAGGTTGTTTGATATCCTGGGTCCTTTCAAACATTAATCTCTGATGTGCTGAATGATTAGGGTCATATTTGCATCAATTTATGCTCATTTACATTTAGAGATGATTTTATAGAGATTTACATGCATTTAGGGCCTTAATTGCTATCTATTTTAATATTTGTTATTTGAGCTCTAAACAAATTTATTATTCATTTAATTAAATGATCTAATCAATTTTTAATCATTTAGTTATTGAATATATTTTTAGAAGCCATTTAATTAAATTTGAATTGAAAAAGTGCAGTACACATGGGAAAAGAGACGTGGCCCCAGGATAAAAAATGCCAAAATGACAACTTGCTGTTTTGATGCCCAACAACAAAAACCTCTGCACAATTCCACTGCTAACTACAAATACCAAGCACCGAAATCACTGCAGCAATACTAGCCCCAATCCACAAATTGAAAGAAACTGCTTACTCGCAACCGTACAGCACTCCACTGGCCATCACCTTCCTCTATTTCGCCTGAAGCAGCCGCGATCGGAAACTGCTGTTGTTCTCTTCACAGCCTGAAATCGCGACTCGCCACTGCTGTTCCTTCAATCGACGCGAAGCTCCACTCATCCGCATCCGTTCCTGATCAATTCACCTCGCCGTAATTCTCGCCGAACCGGAACGCGCCCAATCGCACAGCAATCTCACTCCTCGCCGTCGAGCAACCGCCTGAACGGAATCGACGCCAGCAGCTTGCTGGAAACCATTCGACGCCCTGTCCTCGATGAGGCTCAACACCAGAATTCCCCTGAAACAACAGCCTCTGTTCACTGGTACATGGAAGGAAAGGACTGGGCCAAGGTTAGATTGTTAATTTCTCAGCCCATCTTTGAGTAAGGAAGCCCAATCTTATGTCAAGGCCCATTTCTAATTAAAGGCCCATTTGCTGCCCTCGCATATATATATTCACAGCACGTATTCGAGAGAGAAATCACGCAAGTAGGCCTTCGGGCAGTAGGAGTAGGATAGTGAATTAGGGGTTTTTCATGCGCTTTAGATTAATTATTGGGAGAAAAAATAGTTTGTTTGATTCTTATTTTCAACTCGTTCAGAGATTTCTTAGATTATTTAATATTAGGTTTGATTTTAATTCCAAATTTTAATTAGGGTTTATGCTTATTATTTAAATTGTTCCTACTATGACTTTCGTTATGTTTAATTTATTTTTGTTAGTTGTTATTATTCTTTTTATCTTACTTAGTTTTCTTGACCAATTAGCTATGAGCTAAGTGTTTTTGTACATTGTATGAAGGAGATTATGTGTTAATTTTAGTAATTCATTTTAACTCTTGAGTCAATGGATTTTGTTGAGTGAATGCCTGAAATTGGTAACTAATTTTGCTAAGAAATTTGTTATTTGAGATTGGTATTGGAGTCCTGATCACGACAAAACGATAGTTGAGTGAGAAGGGCAAAAGTATTCACTTGATAATAGTAAACCCTAAGGGCTCATTTGGTTCGTAAGATAAAAATATCTATCCACAAAAAAAACATGCATATTTTTTGCGGATAGATATTTTTATCTTACGAACCAAATGAGCCCTAAGTTAAGAGTTAATATTCCTCTGACATTGAGAGATGCTTAGGAACTGAGAACAAAATTATTAATGGTATTAGGATAAAAATGAGAGTTTATATTCTGATAAGGTATTATGCCTGGTTCACTTCTCAGATGAAATTGATGATAATGCTTCTAGGAATTTGCTTTTATTTTTACATAATGGAATTCACCCGAAGCATATCACCACTCTTGCACACACTCTCGTGTTAGTTTGATAATTTCCTGATTTTTCATATTTAATTGCTTTCATTATTTGATTTAGTTAGTATGTAGATAGAAACTCAAACTTGCATTTTCATTCTTGTTTATTTGTTTTTCATTCATCACACAAACATTAAGATTAGATTATCTCATTGTTTCCTTAGGGTTCGATATTTATAACTTGGTCAGCTTACCACTACACGATCCTATACTCTTGTAGGAAAGTGCATTTGTGTGCGAACACAAATCGCTAGTCACTGAACCTTTCAGATATCTCATTATCCACTTGAAAGCTTCTCAATGTGCCTTTCCAGGATTAGCCATAAACCTGCTGACCAAGCTCACTGCATGAGCAATATCAGGTCTGCTGCAAACCATGGCATACATTATGCTTCCAACTCCATTTGAATAAGGTATCTTGTTCATCTGAGACTTCTCCTGATTACTCCTGGGACATTGATCAGCTGTCAGTTTGAAATGTTGCCCAAGAGGAGTAGAGACTGATCTTGACTCATGCATATTGAATCTTCTCAAGACTTTCAGTATGTAGTCCTGCTGAGTCAAGAACATCCTTCCAGCTGACTTGTTCCTGATAATATCCATACCCAGAATCCTCTTGGCACTTCCAAGGTCTTTCAAGTCAAAGGTTGAACTGAGCTTATCCTTCAGTTTCTAAATTCTTCCAAGACTTTTGCTAGCAATTAGCATATCATCCACATAAAGTAATAGATATGTAAGTACCTCAGAGCCTTGCTTTTCTAGGTACACACAGATGTCATACTTGCATCTGATAAAGCCCATTGACATCATGAAGCTATCAAACCTTTTATACCACTGCCTTGGGCTTTGCTTAAGTCCATACAATGACTTCTTCAGCAAACATACCTTTCCTTCATCTTCTGATAGTATGAACCCCTCAGGCTGCTGCATATAAATGGTTTCTTCAAGCTCTCCATGTAGAAATGCAGTTTTGACATCCAACTGTTGTAACTCTAGTCCATCCTGATTCACCTTAGACAATAAGATCCTTATTGAGCAGTGTTTCACAACTGGTGAGAATACTTCATTGAAGTCTATTCCTTCTCTCTGAGTAAATCCCCTTGCAACCAATCTTGCCTTGTATCTGATCAGCTCCTGTCCATCTGACCCAATTTCATACTTTTTCTTGAATATCATCTTGAGCTGACAACCTTCTGCCCTTTTCCTTTATTCAAAAGAACCCATGTATTGTTCTTTTCAAGTGAATTTAACTCCTCTTTCATAGCTGAAATCCACTGATCTTTATCCTTTCTTGTCACTGCATCAGCATAAGTTTTAGGTTCTTGATACTCTACTTCTTCTGCCACTGATAAGGCATATGAGATCATGTTAGCCTGCCCAAACATGATTGGTGGATGAATGCTTCTTCTATGTCTATCCCTGGCCAGACTGTAGTTTCTCAAATCTTGACCCTCTTCATCTGAACTTTCAGTTTGAACTTCAGAATCACTATCTGCTGATGCATCAGAAAATCTGCTGGCGGATTCCTGATCTGCTGGCGGATTCCTGATATCAGAGTTGTCCTGAGCTTGATCTTCATTCAGAATCCTGGTTGTATGCTCCACCTGAACTGGTGTATGTCTGATTAGGGATTATCCTCAGCATCCTGAGTATTTCCAGATGTACCATATCCTATGACTTTCTCATTGAAAGTCACATCTCTGCTGACAATACACTTCTTGTGTCTAGATTCAAGGTACCACAATCTATAACCCTTGACACCTTTTTTATATCCCAGGAAGATGCTCCTCAGAGCCCTTAGTTCCAGCTTATCTTGCCTTATGTGAGCAAAGGTTAAGGAACCAAATACCTTCAGATTATTGTAATCTGACAACCAACCATACCAAAGCTCATCTGGGGTTTTGAAGTCAATAACAGATGAGGGAGTTTTGTTTATCAATTAACAAGCAGTATTAACTGCCTCTCCCCAGAATAATTTAGGTAGTTTAGCATCTGACCTTCTCCAAAATAGTCCTGTTCATCCTCTCAGCAAGTCTATTTTGTTGAGGGTTTGCTGGAACAGTCTTGTGCCTTGTTATGCCCCTTTCTCTGCAGAAATTTTCAAACTCTTCTGACACATACTCAAGTCCATTGTCAGTCCTGAGATGCTTTAAGGATCTGCCTCTCTTATTCTCTTGTTCAAGAAGTCATTCCCTGAATTTTTCAAAGGTCTCAGTCTTCTGCTTCAGGATGATCACCCACACCTTTCTGCTGAAATCATCAATGATAGTCATGAAGTACTTTCCACCTCCATGAGTCTCAGTTCTTGAAGGTCCCTAAATGTCAGAGTGTACATAGTCCAAAGGAGCATCAATATGATGTTGCCCCTTTGCATAGGAGTGTTTCTTGGATTTTCCCAAAACACAGTGATCACAAAAATCCAATTTGATTGTTCTTAAATCCCCAAATGTCTTCTGCTTGGAGAGTTCATTCAGTTCTCATTCACCAATGTGCCCTAACCTCTTGTGCCACAAGATAGCATCAGAACTGCCCATAACTGCATTCACTGATCCGGCAGCTGAGTTACCAATTAAAATGTACAAGCCATTCACCTTCTTGCCTTTCATCACAATGTTTTTATCCTTGGTTATCAATATGAATCCATTCCTTGTCTTGAATTCATATCCCAAAACATTAAGTGATCCAAGAGAAATAAGATTTATCTTCAGCTCAGGTACAAACCTGACATCTTGTAGTATCCTCTCAGCACCATCATGCAGCCTCAACTTTATTGAGCCAGAGCCTCTGACCTTGCACATCTGATCATTTCCCAAGAGAACTGATCCACCATCAAATTTCTTGAGATCCCTGAATAAATTTTTATTGGGACACATATGAAATGAGCACCCAGAATCCAACACACAATCTTCACTCAGCTTGACATCAGTAACAGTCAGAACCTCAGCACTATCATATCCTTCCTGAGTAGCAATTGTGACATCAACCTTCTGATCCTCTTCTTGCTTCCTGGATTTGTCAGGACAATTCTTCTTGAGATGTCCCAGCTTCTGACATGAGAAACATTTTCTCTTTTCCACAAATTTTCCAGGTTCAGGGCCTTAAACATTTCTCTTCTTCTTTCCTTGAAACGGTTTCTTCCCTTTCTTGAATTTGATATTCAGCCCTTCACCTTGATTTCTGTTCTTCCTTTCAGATTGCATTTGAAGCGCCTTAGTTTTCAATGCATTCTGAATATCATCAGGTGACATCTTCTCTTACCTTCCAAATAATAGAGCATCCTTGAAATTCTCCAAGGATTTTAGTAGAGAATTTAGTAACATCAGGACTTTATCCTCATCTTCAATCTTGACTTCAAGATTCTCCAAATCATCCACTACTTTATTGAATTCTTCAAGTTGTTCAACCAGATCTCTATCCTCAGTCATTTTGAAGGAATGAAGCCTCTGCTTCATGAACAACTTATTGGTAACCGACTTCGTTTGATACACTTGTTCCAGCTTGTTCCACACATCAATGGCAGTCTTCTCCTTATAAACCTCCCTCAGAGGTTTATCCCCCAAACACAAGATGATTATGCTATGGGCCTTGTCCAGAATCTCCTGCCTCTTTGCAGGTTCTGTTGAGGATGATGAAGGCCACTGATCCGCTGGTTTCAGAGCATTTGATAATCCATGGTGTGGGAGGAGAGCTTTCATCTTCCCCTTCCACAAACCAAAATCATTCGCTCCTGTGAATTTCTCAAACTCCATCTTCGTAGAAGCCATAGCAGTTGATTTCACCAACATTCTTCTTTCCCACAGACAGCGCCAATTGTTGAGTCAACAATGATTGTTTGAAATCAATTGGAATAAAGAAATTGAAGAACACCAAGATTTACGTGGTTCGATCAGAAATGATCTACGTCCACGGATGAGGGCACCTCTCTCACTAATCAATGGAAGATGATACAAATTACAAGTATTTGGATCTCTCTAGAGTATGCTGAGTGTTAGTTCTTATTCTAATTTCTTCTTATTATCCCTATACATAGATGCGTATATATATAGGAGTATGGAAACCCTAATTAATGCTTGTGATCGTAACCAACTAAAAAGAAACTGCTACAGTTGCAACCGAATTTGAATAACGATTAGAGCCCAACGGTTTTCAGTTTTGATTCTGTTAAACTGATCGCCAGTTGTCCAACTTGGAAGTTTAAACCGCTTCGTAACTGATTCTTGGTTAATTCCTGACTTAGAGTCAGTATGCTCCTTTCTTGTATGCTGATGTGATATGTCCTCAGCTGAGTCTGAGTACTCAGCTGATATCATCAGTAGACCTTTATCCTGACTAACCAGCCTGTCCATCGTCCTAACCTGACCAACCATCCTGACCATCATCGTGACTGACCATCCTGACCAGTCATCCTGACTGTCGTCCTGACCAATCATCCTGACACCTCAGCTGACCTCCTCAGCTGACTCCCTCAGCTGACTTCACTGATATACCAGATGACTTTCAGTAGACTTCCAGATGATCTCGGCTGACCCCATCAGATGACCATCAGCAGACCTATCAGTTGACCTCCTTCAGCTGATAGTATAATGTTCAGTTAATCAGCAGTACTTGTTCATCTGATCTTTATTTCACTTTCTTTGCACCCATAACATTCTCATTTCTTTTTAACTATAACTTGTTCACAACATTAAACAATTTATTAACATACTCAATTTCTCTCTCAAGCAAATTTCTCCTCCATTTCCATTCCTAAACCCACTCCTCTCCTCTCCTCTCCAAACCCCTAAATCACAAACTTTTGCCTTCTTATCTTGAGCTAGAAGATATAACCTGTGAAATTTTTCTTTCAAAGACAGCACCCCAGCCCAAGAATCCTCCTAAAACATAGTACTACTCCCATCCCCCACCACCTTTACCAAATTATTAAAGAACCACTCATCATTCCCAAAACCATGTTGCTTTTAGTATATCTTCCCATCAACCTACAGGATTAGATTGACCCCTCGACTTTGAGACTCCTAGACTTCTTCCCCAGAAGACCCCCCACCTTAACTCACTTACCCTAGCCCATAAGTCTTCTCTCTCATAACAAAACTTCCAAACTCACTTTTCCCATAATGCTTTGTTATTTTTAACCCCTAGACCCCCCCCCACACACACACATTTTGATTTACAAATAGTAGACCACTTAATCCATACCGTTTTTTTTTCACTCTCACTTTCCCCCCCAAAAAAAAAAAAAAATTATGTTGCAGTTTAATAATATCACTTACAACACTGTTTGGGATCCGAAAGGTGGACAAGTAGTAGACCGGAATCGAAGAGAGCACAACATTTACAAGAGTCAGTCTTCCTCCGATGGAGATTTTCAACTCCTCCCATTTTTTCAGACGGTTCTTGATCTTCTGAGTCACATAATTCCAATCTGAAAGTTGTCGGTGTGAACTTCCCACTTTTACTCCGACATACATAACTTAATTTGCTAAGAGTTTTTTTTTCTTTTTTTTTTTCGTTTGCTACGTACTATGATAGGCGCAATCAGTTTTATTTTTTTTAAATAAAATAAAGCCTTTTATATTTAGAATTAAACTAGAGCTTCTCCTCAATCTGTCTATATGCATTTATATTTAGAATTAAACTAGAGCTTCTCCTCAATCTGTATATATGCATCTATTTATCTATAATCAAAATTTTCATTCCAAATGAAGATTTAAAATATAAATATAAAAAATTATAATTTTTATTTAATATTCGTATTTAACGTAATTAAAAAGAATTTTTTTCATTTAGCGTTCAGCCAAAAGAAATGATTGTTTAAAGCATGCATGTCTAATACGTGCATCAAATTCTGTTTGTTTATTTTTAATTTAATATATCATATCTAAAAAATTAATTAAATACAAAAATATTATTATAATACTAGAGAATTTTTTAAAAGATAAAAACAAATCACTAAAAAAAATATAAAAAGTGGAATTGATTTGACTAGGATTTTAACGAGTCTTTGCAATTTTTAATTATGGACTAATTAGTTTGTATGGTTATAGTTTTATGATTAAGTATTGCAACTTTAAACTAGGGCTTTTAGTTTGTATGGTTATAATTATGTTTGTTGTGTCTTAATTTTTTATTTTTTTTATATGCACATTATTAATAAATTTAAAAATTGTAGGAAGTTTTCATGACTAATTATTTTTATAATGTAATGATATAATATTATCTTAATACCTAATATTTTATGCATATGTTTATATATTACATCAACATTTTAAATTTATTAGTATCTTTTTATAATTTTTTTTTAATAAAAGTAAGAACTAAATGCAATGATCAATCCTTGCTAAAGATAAATAAATTTGTAAAAAATCAATGATTGTCAAAATACATAACAAGAGATAATAATAGCAAGGGTCAATTCTCGCTTATATATTATTACCTAAGAGAACAATAGCAAGGGTCAACCCTTGCTTATGCATAATGATTGTACCGTGGATATGATAATAGCAGTGATTAGGGTAATAATTGCATCATATTTTGTGTATTCTAGCATGTTATTGAGTGATTTGTATGAATTATTGATCATAATATGCTATGTATTGTGTTATTCACCCTTGTGTGGAATAAAGTTGCTTTTATAGGAGAAAACGGGTAAGATCGAGAAGATTACGATGAGGAAGGCGAAATAAGGTGATCTGAGCATTTAGGGAGGCTTAAATGATCAAGAGAAAGACCTTAAGAAGCTTGGACGAGCAATTGGATCAAAATGAAAAAAGTCAGAAACGGACATCGGAGGTTGTGCTTTGCTCGAGCGCCGGATGAGCCTTGATGGAGCACAACTGGCCTTTCATCGAGCGAAAGTAGTCTGACCCTGAGCCAGGGGATGCACTCGACCAGCCATGATGGTGCGCTCGAGCTGGCTTGCTCTAGCGCCTCTTAACTTCAGCTCGAGTGCCATGTCCAATTTTGGCAAAATTAAGGGCGAATTCGTCTTTCCATCCATTTAATGAGGGGCAAATAAGTCTTAACGTTTGGAGCACTATAAATACCACTTGAATCAGATTTTGGAGTATCAATTCATTGACTTAGAATCATTTTCATTAGTTCTTAGATTAGAGAGAGATTAGGGAAGTTACCAAGTGGGTTACATTTTGATTCATCTTCTTATTTTGCCATTTACTTTTGATTCGATCATTGATTTTTGATCCGTTCGTTGTAGTAGATTCTCCACGAGATTAGCTACCATTGTACGGTAGGATTTATCGTTTTGAGCTCCGGATTAGAATTTAGCTTTTGAAGGTATTTGGATTGTATTTCAAGTTCATACACAATTGGTAAGCTTTCTTGTATCTTTTCTATTTTAGTCTTAATCATGATTGTAATTAGCTTAATTGTAGATTGTACTTCTCTATTAGCCATGTGCTAATTTCTTTTTGCATTGGTGTATGGAGATTATGGTGTAGTTTAATTGCTTTTAATTCACATGCATGTACGAGTTAGCTTGATGTATTAATTCTATATTTTGATGATTGATTGAACTTTTGGTGTAAGCATTTGGATATTTTGAGCTTAGTTGAGTTAGCAACATATGAGAATTGAGTTAATCAATGATGTTCATGATTGATAATTATGCACAACAAGTGTTTGTGTTATTGTTTCTATGTCAATGAGAATTGCTTAGGAGGCAAGAACATATCAATTAGAGTGTTAGATGTTTAAGAGAGGTCTTGAGCATTTGATAGTGTCTTATGGCTTGATTAGTACCTCTAGTGATACTTATGCATGCTAGGAATTGCAAGTTGTTAAATGAACCCTTAATTGAAATACTCCAATGCACACTACCAATACTTGCTCATCTTGTGAAAGGTGATAGATAGATATTTCAATTTCTTGCTACTAGTAGATAGAACCCAAGACATTGTCTTTATTTTTTTTAGTTAATCACCTTTCTAAATATTCAATTTTTGTTTATCAAACATTGTTTCCCTGTGATCGATATTTTAACTTGGTCGATTGCCAAATACAACAACGTCCACGTACACTTGCGTGATTGCACCCGATATTAGGCAAACAGTCACCCATTGCTTTATATAAGTTTAATAATAGCAAGGACTAGCTCTTGTGTTACGTTTAATAATAGCAAGAGTTAACCTTGACAAAAAAAAAGTGTGGGTTTTCTATGCACTCTTTGAAGTTAAGCAACAAACTAAAATAACAAGATTTGTCCTTTGCTATATATTCAATAATAGCAAGGGCAGTCAACGTCCATTGCTAATTTTTTATTATTAAGACCACTTATGTCAAAAAACCAATTACAAGGGTAATCACTGCTGATTCTAATAGCAAGGGGGTCAAACTCATTTACCAACATTTTCATCTCATGCCAATACTCTCAACTTTTTGTAGTCATCATTTGATTGGATGCAATTTTTATTTGCTTACAATGTTAATCCTTATTACATATATTTTTAATTATTAGTTGTACATACTACCTAACTATTATAATTAGGTATAAAATATTACTATTAATTATATTATTTTAATTAAAATATTTTTAAGTAAATTATAAAATAATCACATATTTATAATATTATTTACTATTTATTAACACGAATATGAATATACATTTGATCATTTTAATTAAAATATTTTTAATTAAATAATAAACTAATCATTTTATTATCTTTTTCACTAGTTAATTATTAAAATGAGTGTATGTATACACTTGTTATGATCGTTTTAATTAGAATATTTTAAAAAAAAATTGTAAAATATCATCTTTGTAATCTTTTTTACTATTTATTTGCACGATTACGTATATACACACTTCTTGAATGTTTTAATTTATCTTAATTTTAATAAATTTATAAAATAATCACCTTTATAACCTTTTTCATAATTTAATAATACGAGTACATATATACACATTTTTTATCGCTATAACTAAATATATTTTTAATAAATTCATAAAATAATCACCTTATAATCTTTTTCACTATTTATTAACACGAGTGCACATGTATACACATTTCTTGATCATTTTAGTTTAAATATTTTCAATAAAATTAGGAAATAATCATCTTTGATTTTTTTTTACTATTTATTAACATGATTACGTATATACACGTTTCTTGATCGTTTTAATTAAATTATTTTTAATATAATTATATATATAATTAATTAATTTAATATAATTTTTAAAATTATAAAAAAAAATTATCTTTGTAATCCCATTTTGCTAGCACAAGTCCTTATAATATATACACCTTTTTTGGATCATTTTTAATTAGAATATTTTTACTAAAATTATAAAATATTCACTTTTTTTAATCTTTTTCACAATTTATTAACATGAGTGCATATATACACATAATTTTTTTTATCATTTTAATTAAATTTCATTAATTAATTAATTAATTAATTTTAATTGACAAAAATTACATAAAGCAGCGGATCTCAGACAATTGTTTTGAACACTCTTTAAGTGGATTTTATAAATTGATTTAAATTGCTGTCTAAATTCTAGGGCTAGGGTAAAAAAATTGCTTTTCAAATTTAATGTGATAACTACTATGCAAATGAAATTTTGGAGAGCTGTAATTAAAAGAAATCTCGAAATAAAGCTCTCCAAGTCAAAATTTGTAGTAGTAAACAAACCAACATACAGAAACATCACACACATTGGAAAGACAATTCGAGTTGCATTTTTTTTTTTTAACTCTGAATTCAATCAGCAACATAACCCAAATCCACAGCAAAAACATAAATTTAAATTGATCGAAAATATTAACGCCACTCTTTTATTAAATGGTGAGAATGACTCATTTAATTCAAAAAAGTAATACTAGTGTATATTATTTATTTGATTCCTTCCTTTACCCAGGAACTGGTGCGGTTAAAGTTAATGTTGTCGTAACTAATAGAAAATCCATCGATACCAATATTCCAATATACAGCGACTCGGTCTGCATCCCGAGTCGGCTCGTACGGATTAAAATAGGTGACTGTAGAGTTGAAAGAGGCGCCACCGGAATACACTAAATCACGTCCTACGTTGAACTTGTAGCTCATGCCCGCCTTCAGCACTATCGAGTTATCTCTAGACCCACCCACTATAACTAAAACTTCGACTGCCGGATAATCTCCGTCGAAGGCGTTGCTGACGTGGATTGCCGGCAACGACACGGCGCCTTTGAGTAAACTCGAGGCTAATAGTATCATTTGAAAATACAACATTTTTGACAACATTTTTTATTTTTAATTTCCTTGGAGGCTAGCTTTTGATGAAACATGTGTGTGTGTGTGTGTGATTAATAGGGTTTTTATACAAGGATATAAAGAAAAATATGTGCAATTGATTAGTTGCTTATATATGAATTAATTAATTCTCAAATAATTAAGGATTCACAATCATGATTCGTGAATCTAGTTTCAATTTTTATTACCTACCTTGATTTGCGAAGAGACATCTTTATTTCTTCAAACACGTTTAAATTAGCATTTATAAGTTTTTCAAACATTCAAGAAGGTCTTGTGGGCAAGAGTGCAATATTGCTTTAAAAATAAAAAATAAAAAATTTGTGGATGAAAATAACAAATTTACAAATTTTAAGCACCTCACATTACTACTAGTCCTAAACGGTATTACTATATGAATATATGTTTTACTTTAAGACAAAATGTGTGTTACTATTTAAAAAAAATAATTTTTTTGTATTATCAAAGTAACTATAAGGATAATATGCATTTTTACAAGAACAAATATGTGTTTTTTAATTTATTTTTCATTCTTTTCATTGACTTATGTAGCTAATTTAATAATACATTTTTTAACACTTTACATGTATTACTATAAGGACAATATATATTTTTTAAGGACAAATAAATATTTATATATACGGTATTTCCTCTTATGGTAACACACATTTGCTCTAACAATAACACACAATTTGCTCCCAGATTGTGTTACAAATGTGTATTGTAAAGACAAAGTGTTTTTGTTATAAGAATAATTATGTGTTTCTTAATTTATTCATCATTCCTTTATATTTAGGTATATTGTTTAGTGTGGCAACACACTTTTTACCATTTTATATGTGTTATTATATGAAAAATAATAATTATTTCTCATGAAAAACTAATACTTCTTATATTAACACACATTTTGCTCTTACATTATTACATGAAAAAAGTTTACTTCTACAAAAAATAAATGAATATATGTAAAAAGAATTTAGTCTTATAGTAACACACATTTGACCTTAAAGTAACATGCATTTGCTCATATAGTAACACAAATTGAGAGTGAAAATCCTGAAGCCAACCTGACCCGATCAAAATCCGCGAATTATATTATTTTGACCCACGAATTTTTAGATTTTCTGTTTTTAAATCAATATTGCATGTGAAAATATTGCATTTAAGTGTTTGTGTGATTAACATATTTAGTATTATAATTTAATACTTAATTACATTCAATTTAAATTGACATTCAAGCATGTAAAATAAATAGATACTATAATTGAATCTATATATAATTGCAATTTACAGAGATCAATTAGACTTCCCGTATAGGAAAAACGAAACAAAGTCAATATGGAATTAATTTGACGAATACATGCATAATTTATTCAATTACTCTTAATTTAAAATTAAGTGCATATTATTAGGAAAACAATTAAAACGTGCAAGTTGAGAATTTTAAAACTAAAAATTCTATGAGTAAGTCTCCTGTGCACCAGTTACACGGTGCAATTCTAGTTCATTTTTAAAAAGTTAAACAGTTTATAACTGAAAAGTTAAACAGTTTATTATTGAAAAGTGTATCTTTCATAGTTTAACTTTTCATTAATAAACTGTTTAACTTTTCCGTTATAAACTGTTTAACTTTTTAACAATGAACTTGAGTTGCACAGTGTAACTGGTGCATACAAGACTAATCCAAATTTTATATTTTTTTTAATGTTTCGAAAATGTGCATTTACATATGGGTTCAAAAAAGTAAGCATATTTATAAATTGGTATAATTTATTTTAGACAAAAACTTATATGAAACGATTTACGAAGTGAAACATATCATATATATCAAAAATTCGTGGATCCATGGCCTGGTCGGGTCGAATTTGGGTAATTTTCTAAAATTCTCGCGCAATCACAATTTTCAGGTTTTTCAGTCCCATATATATTACTTTTAAGACAAATACATGTTAATTTAATGAAATATGTGTGTTACAATCAGAACAAATTTTGTTTTTTACATATATATCACTTGTTTTTGTAGAAATAACATTTTTCATACAATGTAAAAGTGAAATGTGTGTTATTATAAGAAAAAACATTACCTTTTCATAAGTATATATTTATTTGTAAATAAATAATTATTTTATTTTATAATAACCCATATAAAATAGTAAAATGCGTGTTATTACATGAATCAATATATCTAGCTTGGGATTAATACCAAAATCGTCCCATAACATTTTTTTACATTTTTGATTTGGTCTCATAACTCTGTAATGTTTCAATTTAGTCCCATAACAATTCAAATCTAACCAAAAGAGTCTCAAGTCACCGAAAATGACATAAAACGACGTCGTTTTACTTACTTGTAGGTCACGTGTTATATTTTTTGGAGGAATTGGCTCATGCGGCACGTGAGTAAAACGATGTCGTTTATGTAATTTTCGCCGATTTGAGACTAATTTGGTTAGATTTGAATTGTTATGGGACTAAATTAAAATATTACATAGTTATGGGACCTAATCGAAAAAGAGAAAAAGTTATGGGATGATTTTGGTATTAATCACTATCTAGCTTTAAGGGATGATGATTAAATAAAAAAAAAACATATTTGTTCTTAAGAAGAATACATTTTATCCTATAGTAACACATGTTTGCCCATATAGTATCATTATTAGAGCAAATGTGTGTTACAATCTTATAAAATATTGTTATTTTGCATATATTCATTTGTTTTTATAAAATAAATAGTTTTTAACATAATATAAGAGAAAAATCATGTGTGTTACTATAAGAAAACATATTGGTTTTCATAAATATTTATTTGTATAGAAATAATTATTTTTTAAAATAATAATACATATAAAATAGTAAAAAAGTGGGTTAATATATAAATCAATATATACCTAGATTTAAAAGAATGGTGATTAAATTTAAAAACACATATTTATTCTTATAAAAGTACATTTTCTCTTACAGTAACACGTATTTGCCCGTATTGCAACACAAACTGAAGAGTAAATGTGTGTTACAATCTTATGAAATTTTCTGCGATTTGAGACTAATTTGGTTAGATTTGAATTGTTAAGGGACTAAATTGAAATATTACATAGTTATGGGACCTAATCGAAAAAGAGAAAAAGTTATGGGATGATTTTGGTATTAATCACTATCTAGCTTTAAGGGATGATGATTAAATTAAAAAAAAAAAACACATATTTGTTCTTAAGAAAAATACATTTTATCCTATAGTAACACATGTTTGCCCATATAGTAACATTATTAGAGCAAATGTGTGTTACAATCTTATAAAATATTGTTATTTTGCATATATTCATTTGTTTTTATAAAATAAATAGATTTTAACATAATATAAGAGAAAAATCATGTGTGTTACTATAAGAAAACATATTGGTTTTCATAAATATTTATTTATTTGTATAGAAATAATTATTTTTTAAAATAATAATACATATAAAGTAGTAAAAAAAGTGTGTTAATATATAAATCAATATACCTAGAATAATAGTTTGTAACAGACCTGTTCTTTAGCATGCATATCTAGTGACATATCACGGGCCCTAAAATTTTAGGGGCCTAATAATCTTGAAAAATTTATGTTAATAATAATATAGATAAATCTTAATAAAATTATTATTAGATATTATATACACGTACATATGTTCTTTTTTCTAATTAATGTTGGTTACATATAAAACACCTTCTGTATATTTTAAAGCACAAGGAGTTAGAAAGTTTGTTAAGTCAGTTAGGATATGAGATTTTATCTATAAATACCTCTGTATTTTATATTTTTTAAATATGAGAAAATATGTTTTTTTTCAACAATTATAAAATGTAGTATTGCAAATGCACATAAAATATACTACACCTACATGTCTCTTCTTCCTCTCCTTAATTGTCGTGTACCTTAATTTTCTCCATTTTAAATTCTCTATATTCTCTACATCAACATTAAGAAAAAAATTTGAGGAAAAAATCTTGTACTTTTCTCTTCAATTTAATCTTAATTAATTTTTCTTAAAATAATTCACCAAATTCATGGTGTTTAACGGCCAATTTTATTTTATTTTTTTATGTTATTATTTAATCTTCTCTAATTATTTATTTTCAACTATTACATTTGAAGCCTTATTTTAAAAAGTAGCACATGGCCCCTATATCTTTTGGGACGAGCCTGGTTTGTAACTTAACAGAGAAGACAGGTGTTCATAAAAGCGAAAAAATGAAAAATGTAACCGAATTGATGACATTCGATCCATTCGGTTCGATCCAAAAAAATTGTGTCCGATTCTCAATTTTAAGTTTTTAATAATTCAGTTTTTCGGTTCCGTCCAGTTCTGGATCAAAGGAACCAAATAGACCGAAAAAAATCGAATAGTTCAAATTTTAATAAAAAATAATATATTAATTATATTATATATATATATATATATATATATATATATATATAAAATTGGAAAAAAACATATATATAATAATTCCTTTCGTCCAGGTTGCACTTGTGAATGGGCCTCCGATACCAACTAGGCTCACTAAACAATTGTAAATAATAAAAGGTCCATTAAACAATTATTAATTTATAATTAAAAGGCTCGACCCTCACTACTATATTTTTGGGCTCATGTAGTTGTACTTAATTAGAGAGCTAATGTTCTCCCTCCAAAATGTAACTTAGAGAGCTCTTGTGTTAATGAACTTTCTTATCAAATCTGAAAATAAATAAAAATATACAAATAATGGTTACATAGTAGTTTAGAAACCGCTTTTAACAAAAAAAATATTAAAATATTTATAGAGCGGTTTAAAACCGCTATAAAAAGGCAAAGCGGTTGAAAATCGCTACACCGATCTATATGGTCAATTGGTCATACACGCTAGCTCAACAACTAATATAATATATAATCTTTTATATATATATATATATATATATACTGATATGATCAAGATCCCCGATCCTGAGATTATATGGTATCAAAGACATGTGATAGTATATGTATGTTATCTGATGATTATTGATTCAATACAATTTCATAAAAATTCTATGAATCTTTTAAAATCTTCTCATATAGAGAAAAATAGTTTAATTCAGGAGTATGATATTCCTGAAAATTTAGTTTTACTCAATAAATGGAGTATTCCAAATATTGAACCTAAAACGGTTTACAAATCTGGACTTTTTGAAAAAATCAGTTTCAAACAAGTTGTAAAAACAACTGAGTCTTCAGTCCCTCTTCATGAGGAAGAAATGGTTTTAAATTTATTAAACTACCATGATATTTCTCCTTATATGAAGGCTTATAAATTCATCCATATTGGATGTGTTCAAGTTGCTTTTAGACCTTTAACCCTTAAAGGGTTACCATAAAGTTTTCTAGCCACTATAAGAGATGGTAGAAATCCTAACTGGAAACAATCCCTCATGGGAATTATCCAGTCTAGTTTAGCATTAGGACCCGTTTATTTTAACGCATATCCTAATCTATCTTTGTCTTTATCTGATAATAATATTCCTGATGCTTTAACATTAAATGTTAAAACACATGGTTATAATTATATGCCTGGATCTGAAGTCATGTGTATTTGCTATCGCATTTATTTTAAACCTTTGCATACCCTTAATCCAAATTGTGCTAGGGTAGATAAGGATAAAAATGAGACAATTCTCATAGAAACACACTTTGAAAATTCCAATGTTAGTACTCGTAGATCCATTAAATGGGATGAGATTATTTTCCCAGAAAATTGGATTCTTGAACATTCTGTTCCCAAAATTCCTTCACTTGATAGTGATTTCCACCATATTACTCAAAGTAATAATGGTATTGTTAAGATTGGTTTTCATAATAACCAAAGAAGAAATTCTTCTTACACTAGATCTATGTCTGGTTACACTTTGTTTTCTCCTCTTGATTATGAAGTCAATGTTCCTTCAACTTCAAGAGCTTCTACTTCTTCTTTAAAAGAAGAAAAGTTTTATCAACACATTGATTTTGAAAATGAAAATATTATTGTTAATAAAAACAATATTGTTCATAATGAAAAACTTCCCGAAACAATTTCGGATTGTGATTTTTCTGTTTAAAATGATTTTTGAACCAATTTTGGATTTCAATAAAGGCTCCTTAAATAGAGCCCATATCAACAAAGAATTTTATGATCCAAAATGGAAAAAATTTAGAGATTGGTATTTCAACTCTTTTCCAAAAGAAGAATTA
Organism: Prunella vulgaris; assembly: GCA_026898435.1. Classification (NCBI taxonomy): domain Eukaryota; kingdom Viridiplantae; phylum Streptophyta; class Magnoliopsida; order Lamiales; family Lamiaceae; genus Prunella; species Prunella vulgaris. Next base: position 118,398 of record JAPKLY010000594.1, read on the forward strand.
TCTTACTTCGTTGACAAATTCTATGAATTTTGTACAAAACAAAATAAAATATTTTATTTTGTTCCTTGGTTTATAAAAATCTTTTATATTGACCAAATTTCTACAATAGAAAGAACTTATAAAATAATTTCTTCAGGAGATATTCGAAAATCCGTCTATCCTCCTAATATTCCTTTCAAAATTGAAAAGGAAGGAAAAACTTTAAATTTTTCTCTTTTTTCAACAATTATTGAAAAAGATGTCTTGCACAATATTTCTGAAATTTTTAAGCAAAATAATTTTTGCAATCTTTCTCTTCAAATTCTTAGTGAAGAAATTGCTTCACTACATGAGAAAATTGATTCTCTTATTTTTCAAAACAAAAATCAGCCTAAGACTGATACTTCTAAAGAAGAAGGAAAAAATCAAGTTATTGCAACTGTTCCTTCTCTTCAATCTCCTATTGAGATTAAAAATTTTAAGCTTGAAGCTTCTATTTCTGATCTTGAAAAAATTATTACTGAAAATTTTGGAAAACTGCATATTTCCACTATTGAAAATGATTTTCAAAATGAAATGGATAACAGACATATTGAGTCTGGAGAAAGTAGTCAAAACAATTTTGACAGTCTAAACAAAATGAAATGGGCAGACAGGCCTACTATGTCAAAGTATTATTATACTAAGCCTACTCCCATTGATGTTCTCAATGAAGAATAAGAAAATTTCTTTAATACCTCTTATTCTGGTAAAAGCATATATGAATGGAATATAGATAGAGGAAGTGATAGATATATCTACACCCAATGCCATCGCATGCTTATGTACAGCTCTGCTTGTAGAATAAGAGGTAATGATGATGTGCAAACTGCACAAGCCATTACTGTTGGTTTTACAGGACAGCTTAAAGGCTGGTGGGATAACTATCTTACTCCCCAGAATAAAATTGAAATATTTTCTTCTATTAAAATAGAAAATAATACCACTAAACCCAATGCGGTTTATTCTCTTATTCTTACTATTTTAGAACATTTTACTGGTAAACTTTCAAACAATTCTGAAAATACCAAAACACTTCTTTTAAATATGAGGTGTAAAACTCTTACTGATTTTCGTTGGTACAAAGATACTTTTTTGTCTAGAATCTATGATATTCCTGACTGTAACCAAGATATTTGGAAAAACAAATTTGTTGATGGTCTTCCGTATTTATTCGCGGAAAGAATCAAGAAAATTCTTCGAAAGGACGCAAATTCTATTTCTTACGCGTCTTATACTTTTGGTCAAATCATTAGTATTTGTGTTCAAGAAGGTTTAAATCTTTGCAATGAAATAAAATTGCGAAACCAGCTTAAGAAAGATAATCTCTTAGAAAAGAAACAACTAGGTCTTTTCTGTGATCAATTTGGAATTGAAAATTCCAAAAAGAATTTTTCTAAAAGAAAAAAGGATTTTTCTTATAAACCAAATTTCCAAAAAAGAAAAAGATTTTCTGATAAAAAGCAGAAAGAGAAAAAAGATTTTGATAATAAAAAATCTTTTAAAAAATCTTTTCAAAAGAAAAAATATTTAGACAAAATTATTTGTCACAGATGTGGAAAGCCTGGTCACTATGCTAACCAGTGCTATGCAAAAGACAAGATTAAAAATCTTGATCTTGATGAGCCTCTCAAAGAGACTCTTCTAGTAATAGTAATGAATTCAGAATTAAATTATGATGTTAATATAGAATCCAATGATTCTTCTGAGGAGTTAAACTCTTCATTATCTGATTCAAGTCAATTTGATACCAATGAGTGTCAGAATTGCCTTCAGGGTAAGCCATGTCTCAATTGTATCCAAGATACTAATGAGATAACTGATGATGAAGTTTATAAACTTATGGGTCAGTTCAAAGACATGAATATTAATGTCATTGACAATTATTATATTATGAATTTTCTTAAACAAATCACAGATTTTGATTTACGCAATAAAATTATTGACCATTTTGAGAATATTCCTCTCAAGGAAGAAAGAAATGATCTTTCAAAATATATTGAAAGAAATTTTTATAACATGGATGATGTTAATAAACTTCTTAAAATTAAAGAAGTGGAAAACAATCCTGTTACTATTAAAGATCTTTCAAAAGAGATTAAAAATCTCAAAATAAGTGTTAAAACTCTTCTAGAACAAAGTTCAGAATTTTCCTTTCGTCTTTCCCAATGGGAAAAAGGAAAAGAAAAATTTGAAATTGGTGAGCCAAGCTCCCCAACTCATTCTTCTAAAGAAAGTGATTGATAATCATCTTTCTAATATTAATATCATTTTATCTCAAAAATGGTATGTCAAAATTTCTCTTTTAATAAACAATTTTTATAAAAGAGATTTTATAGTCATGATTGATAGTGGTGCGGATATTAGTGTTATCCGAATGGGAATAATTCCCACTAAGTTTTTTGAAAAAACTACTCAAACTCTTTCCCATGCAGGAGGAGGAATTTAAAGATTTCTTATAAATTAAAAGGTGCTTATATTTGCACTAATAAAGTTTGCATTCCTAATGATTTTCTTATTGCAGAAAACATTACTAGCCAGATGATTATTGGCCTTCCTTTTATTTACAGCATCTATCCTATTAAGGTAGATGAAAAAGGTATTTCAGGTATTTTTGATAATAAACCTGTTAATTTAGAATTTGTTACAAAACCAATCTATAAGGTTTTAAATCAAATTTGTGATCAAATTGATCAAAGGAATTGTCAAATAAATTTTCTTAAAAATGAATTAAATTATTTTACTATTGAAGAAAGGATTA
>JAPKLY010000594.1:141176-195601 GCA_026898435.1 Prunella vulgaris
TCCTTCCTCGTACATTCAATGCTCTGAGTCTCTTGTTAATAACTCAGTCTGAACGTGTGTCTTAATGGAGTCTTACTGACATTCTTTTTGTCTCTTGTCCCATAGCATAAATAACCTTTTGCTTTGGACTTACATGATTCAGGTGATCTGAACCACAGCCTGAGTCAGGACCTATGTGCATTCAGCACAACCTGATAGGTTATTCAGCTTAGTATGTGTTACCTATTTGCTTCGGACTTACAGGATTCAGGTGAACTGAACCAAGGCCTAAGTCAGGTCCTATGTGCATTCAGCACAGCCTGATGGATGACACTTACTCTTCACTGACTGACTTCTGTCCTGAGTATGCTTAGTGTACTCAGTAGAAACATCAGCCAATGGTACTTCAGGATTGACTTCAGGATGAATCAGCAGGCTTCGATCTTCAGCTTCAGAACAGACAATCTTCAGCGAGACTGACTGACTTCTTCAGGATGGTTTACACTTCAGACTTCAGTAAATTGGGTCGAATCCAATATTCTTCAATCTTCAGCATGGTCCTCCTGTACTGAATTACTAACCTAACTATCCTGAACTATTTTATCCTGAACAACTATACTTAGGCAAATTCATCAGGGGTTTTGGGATCTAATCAAAATACTCAGATTGTCCCAACAATTTCATGTGTTTTTGAGATCATAAGTCGCTTGATCTGATCTAATTATATCAATATATAGTGAATGGTTTCGACCGATTGGTTTGAGTTGTCTATCGATATTTATGAGTTAAGATTTTGTCCAACACATATCAAGATGTGTCTTTAAGGTTTTAACTTGCTGGGCTGAGTTTTCTGGTTTATGAGTTAATCGTGTGGGGTAGCCCTTTTGCCATTATGCCGAGTGAAGGCGCAGGCGTTTGTGGGCATAAAACCTTTTTTCAGGTTAACTCATAGATTCTTAAAAACTTAGGTCAGTTTGTTTTGGAAAAGATCCATGAGACACTATTGATACAATTCGGAGATTTCATTAACTCATAAACTATAGATGTCCTCAGTAATTTCCAATCTGTGTTGTGAAAAAGATCCATAGCTATACTACTGATATGATCAAGATCCCCGATCCTGAGATTGTATTATATATATATATATATATATATATATATATAGTTACATATAATATATAATCTTATGTATATATATGGTTAAAAATGTAAACAAATGAGAGAGGGGGGAAAGAAGAGAGGGGAGCGGCGGGGAGAGAGAGGGGAAAGAAGAGGGATGTCGGCCGCAATATTGATTTAAAAATATAAAATAAAAAATTCGGTCAAAATAAAAAATTCAAAAAATTTTAGCGGATCAGATTACCGCTAGCTCAAACGGTGTTACTATATGAACATATGTGTGTGACTTTAAGACAAATATGTGTTACTACTTCTTAAAGTTAATTTTTTTTTAAGTAACTATAAGGATAATATGTATTTTTACAAGAATAAATATGTGTTTCTTAATTTATTTTTCATTCTTTTTATTGATTTATCTTGTTAAGATGTTGTAAATGTACTAATACATCTTTTAATACCTTACATGTACTACTATAAGCACAATATATATTTTTCTAAGGACAAATAAATATTTATATATACAGTATTTGCTCTTGTGGTAACACACATTTACTCTAACAATAACGCACAATAGGCTCCCAGGTTGTGTTACGATATAGGCAAATGTGTGTATTGTAAAGATAAAACGTATTTGTTACAAGAATAAATATGTGTTTCTTAATTTATTCACTATTCCTTTAAATTAAGGTATATTGTTTCGTGTAGTAACTCACTTTTTACCATTTTATATGTGTTATTATATGAAAAAATTAATTATTATTTATAAAAAACTAATATTTTTTTCTTATATTAACTAACATTTTGCTCTTACATTGCATGAAAAAAGTTTATTTCTACAAAAACAAATGAATATATGTAAAAAAAGATATTTAGTGTTACAGTAACACACATTTGACCTTAAAATAACATGCATTTGCTCATACAGTAACACAAATTGAGAGCAAAAATCCTGAAGCCAACCTGACGCAGTCAAGATCCGCAAATTATATTATTTTGACCCGCGAATTTTTAGATTTTTTGTTTTTAAATGAGAAAAAAAAAAGAGGGGCACACTTTCCTTTAAATTGCAAAGAGGTGCAGGTGTGCAAAAATAAAATAAAAAATGCACACCCAAAAACACTCTGAGTGTACAAATATTAAAAAAAATTGCATATTTAACCCTCTTTGTAATAAACCTAAAAAACTACTCCCCTGTGTAACGGTCCCTTTTTAAATCAATATTGCATGTATAATATTGCATTTATGTTTTTGTGTTATTAAAATATTTACTATTATAATTTAACACTCAAATACATTCAATTTAAATTGACATTTAAGCATGTAAAATAAATAGATACTATAATTGAATCTATATATAATTGCAATTACAGAGATCAATTGGACTTCATTAGGAAAAACGAAACAAAGTCAATATATATGGCATTAATTTGACGAATACATGCATAATTTATTCAATTACTTTTAATTTAAAATTAAGTGCATATAATAAGGAAAACAATATTTAAAACGTGCAAGATGGGAATTTTAAAACTAAAAATTCTATATAGGTTTTTAATATTTAGAAAATATACATTTACATATTGGTTTAAAAAAGTGACATATTTATATACTTTTTTTTATTTTTTTTGTATAGAAGCATATTCTTTATTTTCACATAATCAATTTGTAATTAGTGTTATTTTTTTGGGCTATTTTATAATTTTTCCTTTCGAAAATAGAATATTAAAAGAAAAATACTGCGTAAACGACACTTATTTTATAAGCCCAAATATTATAAGCTGCAAACTAAAAATATACTTTCTCATCATGAAAAAGAATGTTCATTCGGTTTTTATTAATAATTCTGAGCAACACTTATATAAAATATTTTACCATAAAATAAAAAAAAATATTAAAAAAACTCGTGGATCCATTCTTTCCACCAACACAGTCCAACATATTTAGCAATGTTTGAAAAAAGAACATACACCATCTTTTAGTTACAAATTTTCAACACAATCTTTCCATTCTTTTTTTTTATTTAGAAAATGTAATTAATTGAAGATTTAAGATCAAAGGGTACTCAACTATAAGAAGAAACAATAATAGTTTGTAAAAGTTAAAATATTAACTTAACAGAGAACAGGAGTTTTCATAAAAACGGAAAAGCTAATGAATCGAATTGAATCCATGAAATTCGGTCCATTCGGTTCAATCCAAAAAAATTATATTCAGTTCTCGGTTCTAAGTTTTTAAAAATTCGGTTTTTCGGTTCGCCCAGTTCTGAATCATAGGAGCCGAATAGACAAAAAAAATAATAGACCAAATTTTAATTAAAAATTAATATAAATATATATATATAATAATTCCTTTCGTCCATGTTGCACTGGTGAATGGGCCACCGTACCAACTAGGCCCACTAAACAATTGTAAATAATTAAAGGCCCATTAAATAATTATTAATTTATAATTAAAAGGCTCCAGGCCTCCTTTCAATAAAATTAATAAATCGGTCCTTTTAATTATAAATATAAATAATAAAACTTAATAGATTAATAATTCCAATTTGTCGAATTAATAATATTTCTTATATTAATTGCAGGTTTGAAGTTGGTAACTTGATGATCAGGGATCATGAATGAAGTGATTTTATTTGCTTTAAATTAATATGGTGTAAAACTTGATGAACTTTATTTAATTAATATTGTGCAAAACTTTGGTGAACTTTATTAAATTAATGTTGTGAATTTTATTGAACATCATTGTGTTATATTTATTAATTATGGATCAAATTTGTATTGCATCTCTTTAGTTTGTTGGTATTAAACTAAATTTAATGATAATATGGTATATAATATTTAATTTGATGAAATATAGATTTCTTTTTTTAAGTTTTAAATGATTTTGGACCGAATGGATTGAACGGGCTGAATAGACCAAGCCGAAATAATCCAATTCGGTCCTATTCGGTCCAAACCATAATTAGGTTCGGTTCAGTCCATATAAAAAAATTGATTATTTCGATTCAGTCCAAAATAGGACCGAACCGATCGAATAGACCGAATGGCCACCCCTAATAGAGAATCAGGTTGGACGACCAATAAACCAAATTGTGTTACTATGTAGACACATGTGTGTTACTGAAAAGACAAACTCTATGTTACTAATTTTAAAAAATAATATTTTGTACTTTGAGCCTTGTTTCATATTAACGCTGCCTGTAGAAGGACTTTGTTGATTTATCGGAGTTGGTCCGAATTTGATGTTGATGTTGAAAGTTAATTTGAGGGCGTTGAACCTTGTTTCAAACTAACGAGTCTTTATTGGAAGGACTTTGTGGAGTGATCATCTTTGGACGCCTTTATAGGGCGTTGTAGATAAACAATGTTAATTGTCGTTGAGGACTTGTGGATGAGCGTTGATTGGAGGAGCATAGTACCATGTTTCTTGAATTAAATGTCGTTGTTAATGAAGAATGTCGACCAGAGGCTTCGCACTGTAATCCCGGATTAAAATGCTTTGTTGATGAAGAACTCGAAGAATGCCTTTAAAACCGCGAAGAACGTCTTTGAATCTTCGAAGTGAAGTCTTGAAGCTTCTGACTTCTTGTATTGGAAGATATGATGTATTGGAAGATAGAATTTTAGATTTATGTTCATATCTGATGTATTCAAAGATATGATTTGGGAAATATTTCTAGAATATGTCACATATCTGGAAATATTTGATTGCTTGACTTTTAAAGACCGGACTTGATGTCTTGCACTTTAAAGGTCCAAAAGAATTAATTGCATGTAGAGGCTCAATTGATTTAATTGGACTTTATAAACCTAATTGGATTAATTAGACTTTCAAGGCTCAACTCAATTTATTAGGGTTATGAGGTCCAATTTTAATTTGTTAAGCTTTAGAGGTCCGATTTAATTTATTAGGCTTTAGAGGTCCAATTCAATTTATTAGACTTTTGAGACCCAATTTAATTTATTATTTTACGAATTGAATTTATCTAAATTCCAAACAATAAATTTAATTTGACACATATTTGGGGATGTAAATGAGTCAAGCCATTCGCAAACTATTTGAGTCTCGGCTCGAAAAATATTCGTTTGAGTTTGTTTGTTAAATTTTACTAGCCGAGCTCGAGCCCAAATTCGAGATCGATTATTTTATCGAGCAGAGCTCGAGCTTTATGGTATTCGGCTCGAAAGCTCGTGAATAGGCTCGAACTATGCAAATGAGCTTTTTTCGAGCCAAGCTCAAACTATGAAAACAAGCTTTTTTTCGAGCCGATCTCGAACTATGCAAATGATCTTTTTTCGAACCGAGCTCGAACTAAGAAAACGAGCTTTATTTCGAGCCGAGCTTGAGCTATTCGCGAGCTTAAAATTTTATACACGAGCCAAGCTCGAGCTCAATTATTAAAGTTCGAACCAAGCTTGAGCCGAGCTCGAGCCTATGACCAAGCAAACGAGCCGAGCTCGAGCTTGATAGTATTCCACTCGGCTCATTTACATCCCTACACATAATTTCTACATGTTATTTTTATTTTATTTTAGCAATTAATGTTAATTACTTATATATATATATTTAACTGGTATTGTAGTTTTTTTTTTTTAATATTGCTGTTTTCATTTGCGATTATGAAAATATAATGGAATTCATGTATATTTAGAAAATTTTGAGGTATGAATAATATTTATATTATATTATACATTTATCGAATCTTCAAATATAATTTTTCTGCAAAATAAATAAAATTAATTAATTGGAATGCATTATTAGTTCCAATGCATGAGCATCCAAAAATGGTTGCAAAATGTTAGTAACTTTATATCACAAATGAGGTAATTTTATCTATCAAATCTTCTCGAAACAAAGAGAGAGATGTGGATTAATGGGTTTGGTTTTCTTTGTTCACACCGCTAACGGCGTCAAGGAGCTAATTGTAAAACATGATCCCTGTTCACGTTTTTCCTTAAAATGTAATTCACGATTTTGCTTAAAAACAAAAAGACGTTGGATTCCACTTTATTTTTATAATTGCGAATGGAAAATGTTATGTTTAAAAAAAACCAATATTGTACCCGTACAATACATGGTAATATATACTTCCTTAATTCTATATTAATTTGCACCTTTAGGGAGTGCATATTTATTTTAGAAATATTTTTTTAAATAAAATAGTGATATTTTGTTAAATATACGTATATTTTTTAAGTGTGCATATAAATTAATTTTTTTTTGTAATGTGTAAATTCATATAGTACAACATAAAACAAGTGCGCAAATTCATATTCACACGGGACAACATAAATCAAGTGTACAAATTCATATGACACAAAAAAATATTTTTTCAATCAATTAAGGTCATAATAATTAAATATCTTATAAAAATATAGAGGAAAATGTGTCAATTACTTTTATTATTAGATACATATATAATACCTCCTCCGTATCAAAACAAATTTTCATGATTTTTCCATTTAGAGTGTTTCAAGTAAACTTTACATTTTCTTTCACTCAGTAAAACAGAAATTTCATCTTTTTTTTACATTCTTTTCTATGATTAAGTTTTTTTTTTTTTTTTTTTATAAAAGTTAGGATTATTAACACTAAATGGATACAATTATTCAATCCCAACTGTTCAATAAAAAAAAAGCTAATTATTAAAAATGCACTTATCAATACCAACTTTTTTTTTGGGGAGGGGATGTAAAGTGAGATTTGAGTAAATATATGAATATTAAATATATGCTCATACTGTAGTCGAGACTATTTTTCCCGATACGTCAGAATATGATTGATTTATCTTATAGGTATTCAATTGAGGGGGAACTCAGTTGAATTCAGAAATCTTGAAGATCCGAAGACCTGAAAATAATCTTGATAAATTTCGCTGCGTATAAACTGACTCTTCTAAATTGGTTAGTAGAGTACTCAGTCAAGAGCCTGATCTTGAAGATCAGTGTTGAGTCTCATATACCCTGATGAAGTTAGGCTATGAGGTCTCCAGAGCCTGACATGTAATAGTCTGATGTTAGGCTCCCTGAAGATCTTCAAAGTCTTCTGAAAACTGACCTGCTTGATATCAAGTCTTCTGAAGACCAGTTCCCTGAAGACTGATCTGCCTGAAGTTTAGTCTCTTGAAGATCTTCATGTCAGCTGAAGACAAGTCACCTAAAGTTAAGATTACTCTGATCAAGTATCATGAAGTAAAAATATAGAGAAAATTATAAATTTTAGCCTTTTTTAAGGTACAAACTCTTTTTTGTCCACAAATTTCTAAAAACTCTTTTTTGGCCTTTTTTGAAAATAAGTGACCAATATAACCTTAATTCTAATTCCTTATTTTAAATTTCTCTTTTCACCAGTAATCTTTTTCCTATTTTGTTTCTTACACCAAATTAAAATAAGTAACTAATATACCTTTAATCATTGTATTTTATTACGGAGTTGGGTCGAAATGATTTTTTACATTCCTTAATCTAGAAAAAAAAATTAAAAACGATACATGATTGCAACTAATATTATTTTTTTAATTTTTAAGGATTAATTAAGTAATCTTGAAAGATCGGAACCTGGTTGGAGTCCGATCAATTTTTTAAGAAATAACATATTTAGTAATTTTTTGTTGTGATGGAGTTAGATCGGAACTACTTCTTAGGTTATTTTTACCCACTATGCATATGTAAAATTTTGATTGACGTTATCTTTTAATTTTTACTAGTAAAATAAATAGTATTTTGAAAAGTCAGATATTTGTCTAAATTTATTAAAAATATCATTTGCAATAGTATTTTTTGACGGAGTTGGGTCGAAAGGATTTTTTACGTTCGTTTAATCTAGAAAAAATTACAAGATACACGATTAGGACTAACATTATCTTTTTTAATTATTAAGGATTAAATATGTATTATTGAAAGGTCGAAATCTGGTCAGAGACCGATCAATTTTTTTAGAAATAACATATTTAGTAAATTTTTCTGAGACGGAGTTAGGTTGGAACTGCTTTTTAAATAATTTTTATCTAAAAAACACTATACATATATAAAATTTTTATTGACGTTATCTTTTTAATTTTTACTAGTAAAATAACTAATATTTTGAAAAGTCGAATATTTATCTAAATTTATTAAAAATATTATTTGCAATAGTTTTTTTCGACGGAGTTGGGTCGGAATGATTTTTCACGTTCCTTTAGTCTAGAAAAAATTTAAAAGATACATAATGACGAGTAACATTATCTTTTTTAATTTTTAAGGATTAAATATGTATTATTGAAAGATCGGAATCTGGTCGGAGTCCGGTCAATTTTTTTAGAAATAGCATATTTAGTAAATTTTTTTGTGACGGAGTTAGATCAGAACTACTTTTTAGGTTATTTTTACCTAAAAAACACTATGCATATATAAAATTTTGATTAACGTTATCATTTTAATTTTTACTAGTAAAATAACTAGTATTTTGAAAAGTCGGATATTTGTCTAAATTTATTAAAAAATATCATTTGCAATAGTATTTAATGATTTTTTACGTTCCTTTAATCTAGAAAAAAAAATTAAAAGATACATGATTACGACTAACGTTATCTTTTTTAATTTTTAAGGTTTAAATATGTATTATTGAAAGGTCGGAATCTGGTCGGAGTCCGGTCAATTTTTTTAGAATTAGCCTGTTTAGTAATATTTTTTTGTGACAGAGTTAAATGGGAACTACTTCTTAGATTATTTTTACCTAAAAAATACTATGCATATGTAGAATTTTGATTCACGTTATCTTTTTTATTTTTATTAGTAAAATAACTAGTATTTTTAAAAGTCGGATATTTCTTCAAATTTATTAAAAATATCATTTGCAATAGTATTTTTTTTGACGGAGTTGGATCGAAATAACTTTTACGTTCCTTTAATCTAGAAAAAAAATTAAAAGATACATAATTACGAGTAACGTTATCTTTTTTAATTTTTAAGGATTAAATATGTATAATTTTTAAGGTCGGAATCTGGTCGGAGTTCGGTAATTTTTTTTAGAAATAGCATATTTAGTAAATTTCTAGTGACAGAATTAGGTCGTAACTACGTTTTAGATCATTTTTACCTAAAAACACTAGACATATGTAGAATTTTGATTGACGTTATCTTTTAAATTTTTATTAGTAAAAATAACTAGTATTTTGAAAAGTCGGATATTTATCGAAATTCTTTAAAAATATTATTTGCAATAGTAATTTTTGACGGAGTTGGGTGGGAATGATTTTTTACGTTCCTTTAGTCTAGAATTTTTTTTAAAAGATACATAATTACGAGTAACGTTATCTTTTTTTAATTTTTAAGGATTAAATATGTATTATTGAAAGGTCAGAATCTGGTCGGAGTCCAGTCAATTTTTATAGAAATAACATATTTAGTAAATTTATTTGTGATGGAGTTAGGTCGGAACTACATTTTAGATTATTTTTACTTAAAAAACACTATTCATATATAAAATTTTGATTGACGTCATCATTTTAATTTTTACTAGTAAAATAACTAGTATTCTGAAAAGTCGGATATTTGTCTAATGAATCTCTCTATAGTGGTGATAATGCTTACCTAATAGAAGGAAAATATGCATAGAAGAAGAGAGCACCTCCAAGAAGAGTTTACAGATCCAAGAGAGAAGAAGGAGATTTTAACAATTATGAGTTGATGATGAAATACATTGAAAAAGATGAAAAGAATAAAAAATTCTTAGCTCAAGGAATCTACAAGATGATGATGATGAAGCTGATCCAAAGCACAGAAGGAGATGAAGGATTTGAAGACCCTTATATAGTTTAGACACTAAAACTTTTTAGTTTTTAGTCTATCTATATTTTTTAATCTGTATCTTGACCCCTTTTTATTTTATGCAGCTTTTCTTTCTGTCTTTTGTTGTTATTTATTGCTTTCTGCATTGCATTTCATGATCAGCAATACCTTATTGCTACTGCATATTTACTTTATGTATTGCATAATGTGTTTTGCCAACTTCAAAATAGGGGAAAATTGTTAAGTATCTGGTTTTGATTAGATTTTAATGTATGCAAAACATATATTTTATTGAATTATTACTAACTTATTCTTGTAAGGTAAATGGCTAAGGAAGTTACAAGTTGCAAAAGGAAAGTCTACAACTGTATAGTTGCTTAACCTCAGCCAGACAAGATCTTGCAGCTGTAATATTATTCCTACAACTATAATTGAATTTGCAGGAACTTGCAGCTGTAATGCTCAAGAACCTACAGCTGAGAAGATCCTTTGAAGATTGAAGTACAAGATTAAGATAAAGAAGAATTAACAAGACCCTTAAACTCAAATTAGTGAAGCATTTATGTACTCACTAGAGAGTACTTAAGCATGTGTTTATCATGAAGAATCTGGAAGATTAATGAAGACTAATTCAAAGGAGAACCAGAATTATGTGGAAATGGACAAATAATACTACCAATACTATTCTGATTGAAGATGGAGGACCACTTCACACATGCGAAAGCTATAGAGAGAAAGAGGAGCCTTATCTAGAATTCAAATTTGAATTCTCCAACGGATAAGACACACCTCTTCCTCTATAAATAGAGGAAGATTTCAGAGGTAACAACAACAACAACCAGAGCACTCAAGTAATCATTCTGAGCAAGTCTACAACCAACAATTCTGAAAGGGAGTGCTTTCTTGTTTTCATTCCTTGTGATTCATAGGATAGTTGGTTAGGATTTCTTATTAAGAATCACATTTGTTGTTGTTCCCTCACACACTTTATATTTTCTCCCTAGAGTAGATATCTCTTTGTGAGGTTTTTATCTTTGAAACTCTGTGTGATTTTGTATTTTGTGTGAATAGGTTAGAGTGTTCTCATACTTAGAATAGAAATCTGAGTGAATCTACTTCTGAGGGAGAATTACTTGTATTGATCTTTGTGATAATTTCTTAGTGAATTTGGCACCTGAGTGGTGTAGTAGTAGATATAGGATGACTTATTCACAGACTCTGAACCACTATAAATCTTGTTTACTTACTGCTTTATCTTGCTTATTTAATTTATGCATATTTAATTTATTGTTACATTCATCATTCGTTTTAACTTAGTGCATAAAACTTTGTATTTTTCACAAAGGAACTGAACTCTACAGCTGTAGACTCCATAAGTCACTCAATTCGTAAGTTTGAAAAGTTCATATTGTTTTTCATTAACACTTACACATTATTTCCGCTGCACATTAGATGTTTTTCAATATAATTTCAAGTGTGAAAACCCCTCTGATATTGTCTACAAGTTGATGGTTTTATTTTGTAAAGTTTTTCTAATTTTTCAGCTATAAACTTCAATAGTCTGCAGCTGTAACCTTTGTGCTCCAAAATTCTTGTAGACTTCTTGTTTTAAACTTATATAAAGCTACTATAAGGTTCTAGAACCCGTCTTTTGATAAAGTTTAAAATTTATTTTATTTTGTTTTTAAAGGTCTACTCATCTTCCCCCTAAACCTTTACCACTTAAGGGACCAACACTAAACAAGTCGACAGACTTGCATATACATTATAAATTTTTAATGTTGTGTTGAAATACTAAGAATGGGACAGGGGTTTCCACATGATTCCAGAATTCCCACCACCATTAATATTTCATATCTCACTTAAAAGAAAAACTCTATTATTTCATTATTTGGGCCATTACAAAATTCCCTAATTTGAATAGGAATCAATATTTTCAAATTAGCCCAAAAATGCCTGAGTAAAAACTTCCTAAATTTGATCCAATTCCAATCCTCTTCAATTTCTTTCATAAGCCCATTATTTTTCAACAGCCATCCGTCTTGCCTTCCTATAAAAGGATGTACAAACCCTAATTATTCAACACCATCAGCGCCTCCCTCCCCAAAAATTTCCTACAAACCCTAACTACAACACCATCAGCGCCTCACTCCCCAAAATTTCCTCCACATCTATGAGATGTAATCCCTCATGTGTAAGAGCTTTGCAGCATCTCCCGAGTGTTATGTATATGGCTAAATAAAAGTTGCGATTTGCGGCTGAAGAAGAAAATGGATTCGTCATTACATTGGATCCGCTCAGGTATGGATGCCGTTTTTTCCTTTTATACATTTTCCTTTTTATTTTTTATGTTTTCGAATTATGTAACAATTTAGAGATCTATGGCAGGTTGGACTTATATATTCACAATTGTGAGGTGTAACAAGGTAAAATTTAATGTGCTTTAACAGAGTAATTTCAATTATATGAGACCGGCAAGAAAATAATGATAGAATTATAATAAAATGTGACAATGTTTTTAAGAAAAATAATATTCACTTTTAACAAAAATAGTATCACTTTTTAAGAACAATGAATTTAGATCTAATTTGGCGTTAGTTTAATTTTTGTTGTTGATTAATCTCATTTATTTTTGCTTCAATCCCTCGGTGAATTTTTTGTCATTTTTGTTGGCAATATCACCTTTTATAATATTAATTGTTTGTCCACCAATTAAGAAGTCACCGATGGCCGAGGAAACAGAGCCCAACAACAATCCCTCCAAGATTGAGGATGCAAAAGACGACAAAATTAGACCTAAATGTAGTGAAAATGGCAATGAAGAGGATTTAGAATACCACGTGAAGGTGATCCGGAGGCTGGAGAGCGACGGACACTTGGAGACAAGCATTCGGGAGAAATTCTTAACGTGGTACACCTTGAGAGCTGTACCTCGGGAGGTGCGCATCGTCAAAGTGTTCATCGATACCTTAGTTGATGATCCTAAGGCCCTTGCCGACCAACTTGTCGATTCCTTCTCCGACATGATTTCGAGCAAGAGGTTTTGTAGAGTGCCTGCTGGATTTTGCAACAAGCTATGGCACTGAGCCCATGAGATTTTTGGATTTGAACAAGATTTGTTTAGTGATCATTGTTTGGAATCTTAGGACTTGCATATTTTTGTTTGTTGTTATTAATAATTAGGAACAATTACAAAATGGTTGACAAAATTGACATTAATTACGAATTGGTTCTGTGCAGAAAAAAAAATGCTTCTGTGCAGAAAAAAACATGTTTCTGTGTGAATATTGTGAACCAATTTGTAAATATAGTAACTTTTTTGAATCAGTATGTAAATCACCCTATTAATTATTAGCAGGGTTCGATTATGTTTGTATCAACTATTATGTGTATTATGGTTGTCATCTTAGGAGGCGTAATTGGCATCTAAGGTTAAAATCTGCCTCGTGTATAAGTAACAATCCTGATCTATATATTTCAAACAAATCATACAAATGAAAGGTAAAGGATAAAGGATAAAGATAAAGGATAAAGATAATATAATGAAAAAGATAAGGATAAAATAATATAAAAGATAATGACATGAATAATATAATGAAAAATATAAGGGTAAAATTTTATTTATTAGTAGAATAAATTAATTAAAATTTATTAATATACTAAATTCATTTAATTTAGAATATCTATAAATTGTAATTCATCCCTACGATATACTAACTTATCAATATCAACTCGAGAAAAATTAATGTAGTATCATTATGATAAAAATAACTTTTAGTAATATTATATAATTGACGTGACATAGATACATTTTGTATTCAAATTGATTTATTTTTCTTAAATACCTAATGACAGACTTGTATGAAACCCGAGTTCACGATAAACTCGTGTATACCAATTATCACTGTTATGTGTATATACTATCATTGTTATGTATATTCAATATTATTGTTATGCATGTACACTGCCACTGTCAAAAAATCATGTATATTTTTATAATAGTGATATTATATATAAATAATAATGATTGTAATTATACATAATAGTGATATAAATTCATGTGAACTCGAGTTCACAGTTGATCTACTTTTTTGTTTTAATAGTATGAAGATGATTTTGTCATCTAATTGCGAATCCGGATTTACGCATGTTCTTTTTGCTTTTTTTTTGCTTTTTAAGTAACAGAGTATACATTTTGAATGTCCACTCTTCAAAACTGAAAATAAAAAAATATAAAAAAATAAAATTAAAGTAAAACAATTATTTTGGACATTTGATAATAATAATCAAGAAAAATAAAAAAATTAAGAAACATATCACCAATATCTTTACTTTCACGCGACATGAAATTGAAAGGATAAAAAATTTATGAATAGAGATTTTAATTTAGCAAGTTCATGTTGTATTATATGGTGTAATCACGTACTTAAGGCTGGAATTGAAATGCATCCTAACTTTGCAAGTGACTTAAAGTATAATTTAAAGGACATATATTGATATAGAAAAAATATACTTTTTTGTCCTTTAAGTTTCGTTGACTTAATTTGTTTTTCATCCTCTTAAGTTTTGAATTTTAATGTTAGTCCTTTAACTAACTAAAAATATGATTTTGCTCCTGTGACCGGTTATATCCGGTCACTCAACCTGTCACAGGACCAAAATCATAATATTTTGTAAGTTAAAGAACTAAATTCAGAATTCAAAATTTAAGAGGACGAGAAGCAAAGTTAATAAAACTTAAAGGATAAAAAGTGTATTTCCATTTTGAATTATATATTTAAGTATTTATCAATTTTTTAAATTTTTATTAGGGTTTAATTAATTTTTTTAGTTTTACAATTACTATTCCATTTCATGTGTAATTTTTTATTTATTTTAAAATATACCGATTTTAAACTTTAAGAATTAATTATAAAATTAAATAACTTAAAAGATTAAAATTAAAGTTAATAAAATTTTAAAAAATTAATTTATCTCATATTTGTATAAGAATAATTTAGTCTTTTTATATATGTCTAAAGCAATGTGGGTGCAATCATAGATTCACTCTTTTGTGAAAGCGACTTAATTTTGTCAATTATTTTTTTATTTAATATAAATTTCAAATTTTCTTTAAATATTTATTTTTGAATTTATTTCAGCATTGTAAAATATTAATTTAACAAATTATATTACACATATAAATATTTTTATTTTTAAAGGAATTACTTATTATTAGTTAAACACTTTAATGTATGTGTATATGTAAAATAATTTTTACATAGATTTTGGAAAAATATATTTTTTTGTCCTTTAAGTTTAATTGATTTTATTTTTCGTCCTCTTAAGTTTGAAATTTGATTTTAGTCCTTTAACTTACAAAAAATTATGAATTTGGTCTTATGACCGGTTATACCCGGTTACTCAACCGGTCACAGGACCAAAATCATAATATTTTGTAAGTTAAATGACTAAAACCAAAATCCTAAACTTAAGAGGACGAAAAACAAAATCAATGAAATTTAAAGGAAAAAAGTATATATTCACTATTGATATATATATTCCTCAAAGTTCAATGTATATTGGATGAAACTACATCTCTGCATGTTAATATGAATATATATTGAATTATTGCTACTAAGAAATCTGCCATGGTTGCAAAGTTCATATTTTGAATTATAGCATTCCCATACGAATTCTAAGCCACTTATAGTATTCTTTCCAAATAAAATCACAATATTACATTCTTTTGTAGAGATGTCGACATCTAGATTTTGTTATAGTTTGTACTTATAAGTGAAAATCTGCGAATTTGTGCTTATAAAATTTGTTAAATATATATTTCTCTATTTTTATTTAATGTATATTTTTAAATACGATATTTTCAGGAAAAATAAAACAAAAATGTTATATGACTGTCATGTCAAATTGACCAGATGAGTTATCTCAAGTAGCATAGGACAAAAATGTAAAAATTGTGAAAGTTAACACAAATATTAAAAGTTGAAATTCAGAATGACCGAAATTAATACTCCATTAAAAACCAATAAATAATGAAATTAAGTATTTTTTTCCTCCATTAAAAATCAAGTGAACTAATTGCGAATTAGCATTAATATTATAATTTAATTTAATCCTCGAATATTAAAACACTTTACTTAAATATTATGTTTTGCTATCCCACCTGATCCTCCAGGTTGAGATAATCGGTTCTTCCGGCACTGCTCGCTTTTAGCTTTCACTTCTGGAAGCTCCCAATATGCACACAATGCATCCCATATCGCCTTATCCCAAGGTGGTACCCTCCCATCTATTTTGTTCCATCTCTTCCAGTAGTTCAGTAGATCAGGGTATCGTTCTCTTGCCTTCAGGATAAATCGCTGATACACCAAAGTGGAATTGGTGATTTCTGGATACCAATATGTTTCCCTCTGAAAAATAATAATAATAACATTACATGAATTTCTACATTATGCTATACTTAAATAAATGAAATTAAAAAACACATACTTGAAACGTGTTCCAATATTATTGCAGTCTTTCACGGGATATCTTCTTGAAAGTATATGCCCCAAACTCCATGTGTCTCGATATTATATTTCTAACCACTTTGGCGATATTGTTTGATGGTATCAAACTGAAATCAAAATTAATATATAAAATTTGTATTGCACTAAACACATATATATTACTAATATTAATTGACTTGATATTTAGAGTAATAAAAATGTAACTTACACATCGTCGTAAAAGTAGATATACATCTGATTTTGACATGTAGCATGTTCAGCTTAATTATCATTTCCCGGAGGGGGACCATCAGCTTCCATTGCCGAACCAACTGGAGATATATGTGGTGCCGATATAGTCGGCACCGGCACTGAGTGTCCAGTTTGTTCCTCTCTCTCCACTTCCGGACTCTGAGTCCTAGAAGATCGTCCGTGAATGCGACTGAAGAAACTACGTCCCCCACTAGAATTTCGATTTGAGCCAGACATCTGTTACAAGAATTAAATAAAATATCGATTAATACTAAAACATAAACATACACAACAATACCATTCATCATTCCTAAAACATAAACAATCACAACAATACCATTCCTAAAATATAAACATACACAACAATACCATTCACCATTCCTAAAACATACACAATCACAACAATATCATTCCTAAAACATAAACATACACAACAATATCATTCACCATTCCTAAATCATAAACAATCACAATCATCCTAATCTGAGTCTTCATCATCATCATCATCATCATCATCATCATCATCATCATCTTCTTCTTCTTCTTCTTCTTCATCCTCCTCCCCTTCATTCTCATTAATGTCAACTAGTGCAGAGTTTACATCAGTTAATACGACTTGATCCTCATCTATTTGCACATCCATTTGGGTTACTATCTCATCCTCTTGAAATGGGGGAAGCTCTAGATTTCTATCGATTTCCACTAAGGATCTCGATTTCATTTTGCAAACAGCCCACCATTCTTGACTACGCACAACCCCTAGGTACTTGCAATAGTAAACCTGAGTTGCCTAACTTGCTAATAAGAATGGATCGTAACGACCATATCGTCGTCTAGGATTAACATCCACAAGTTTGTATTGAGGATGTATTCTTGTTCCAACTGGAACAGATGGATCAAACCATTCACATTTAAACATAACCACTTTTTTCTCAGTACGTCCCGGATATTCCAATACAACAACTTCGTCAAGCATCCCATGGAAATCATTCTCATCTGAATCATAGTTTGTACCCTTGATACAAACTCCACTGTTCATAAGTCCGTGTGTGAAATCTATAGCCATTCACGTAATACCCAGGGTAAGTGATTACACAACTCTGAGGACCGCTAGAAAGATCTCGTATAAACTCATTTTGAATATGGTTTATCTTCACCTATAATTAATGAAATTTTTATTAGTTTTTTTTAAAATGCTTAAGTAATTACATTTGTGTATATATATAAATAACTTACAAGTTGTTCAAACCACGATGCAAATTCCTCTTGCAGTCTATCATTTTGTGCAGCTCTCTTGAGAGTCGGTTGTATGATTTGCAGTTGGTCAAAAAACATGCTGCGCACGTGGGATAAATATCAATATAAATATTAGAGTCCTAAGTATTATAGATTATAACTATAGTGACTTACTCAACATAGGGTTGCACCTCAATGCAATTGAGTAACACGTAGGTGTGAGTAATTTTTTTCATTATCTACAATCCATCTTTTGCTCTTCTTTCCCAATTTCGTGCCAGGAGGTACGAATACTGATAGGTTACCTTCCACTGTCTGGGGTACTCCACGACCATTGAAATTACGAGGTACATTGTGTCGCCTCGTCATGACATGATCCTCAAAATAATGGGAACAAAACATTGACGCCTCTTTTGTTAAATATGCATTCACAATCGAAGCTTCAACATGGGCCTTGTTACCAACACTGAGCTTTAAATTGTGAAGATACATAATTAGATCTTCAAAGATGAGTATATTTATGTTAGGAGGTCAAATAATTAATTGAGATATTTATTTATATATATACTACCTCTCATATGGATACATCCATCTGTATTGCACTGGACCAGCAATTTTGGCTTCGTATGCTAGGTGAACGGGTAGATGCTCCATAGAATTAAAGAAGCTCGGTGGAAATATGCGTTCCAACTTGCACAAGATGACTGGAATATCATCATTCAATCGAGTCATGTTTTCCACTGTAATAGTCCTAGATGTTAGCTCCTTGAAGAACAAGCTAATTTCAGTGATAGCTTTCCACACATTAGGTGGCAAAATTTCACGGAAAGCAATTGGAAGTAGCCTCTGCATAAACACGTGGCAATCATGACTCTTCATCCCAAACATCTTCAACTTCGTCCAGTCTATGCATCGAGAGAGGTCAGATACATAGTCATCAGGAAATCTTAACTCTTCCACCCATCAGGAAATCTTAACTCTTCCACCCATTTACATAGTTCATCTCGAGATTTACTTGTGACCTTTGTTTTCCCTTCCACATTCATCACTGTGTGAAACAGATTATCAAAGACATTTTTCTCGATGTGCATGACATCCAAATTATGTCTGATCAGCAGTGTACTCCAATACGGTAAATCCCAGAAAATGCTTTTCTTTTTCCAACCACATTTCAACCTTTTATTGTGGGCCTCAGCACCCTCTTCTGTGACTTTCATACACCCAACCATGTTAATTTCTTCAACTTGCTCCATTCATGTACGAAGCGGTGGTGAAGGATCTGTAACTACGACATTCTTTCTAAATGCAGTCTTATTTTTTCGATAAGAATGATTCCTAGGCAAGAACTTACGATGATTATCGAACCATGACTGTTTCTGACTAAGTCTCAATGTGAAAGCATCACTGTATTCCGCACAGTGTGGACAAGCAGTTCTTCTAGCTGTGCTCCAACCAGACAACATTGAGTAGGCTGGAAAGTCACTGATAGTCCACATTAGTGCAGCCCGCATCATAAAATTCTGTTTTGCTGCAACATCGTACGTTAGCACTCCTTGTTCCCACAAAAATATCAAATCACGAATCAGTGGCTGTAAAAAAACATCCAATTTATCTTTTGGATTTTTGGGGCCAGGAACTAGAACTGTAAGAAACATGAATTGATCCTTCATGCACATCCATGAGAGTAGGTTGTACGGTGTCAATATCACTGGCCACGAGGAATATTGTTTTCCAGTCGTTCCAAATGGCTGAAAGCCATCAGTGCTCAAACCCAATCTAACATTTCGTATTTCGGTGGCAAAATCAGGATACGAAAGGTCTAGGTGTTTCCAAGCCCATGAGTCTGCAGAGTGACAGATAACACCAGACTCGTCACTAGAGCAACTTGCATGCCATTTCATATCTGTGGCGGTAGCATTGGACTGATACAATCTTTGCAGTCGAGGAATGATAGGAAAGTAGAACATCTCCTTAAAAGATTGTTCTTTTTCAATTGACCATCCACATTACGACTACGAGGTTTGAACCGTGGTCAACCACAAAACTTACAATACTGAAGATCACAGTCTGCTTCCCAATATAACATGCAATTTTGTGGGCAACAGTCGATCCTCTCCACTGGAAGACCCATCCCACCCATCAACTGTTTGCTATCAGAAAATTTTTTAGGCACAAGATTTTCTGGAGGACAAATCTCACCAATCAACTGAACAATTTGATTATAACCCCTTTCAGAAAGTCTATTTTCTGTTTTGATGTTCAACAATCGGGCATTGAATGACAATTGTGAGTGCGATTCGCAACCAGGATAAAAATCTCGATCCGCTGCACGAAGCATCTCATAAAATCGTTCAGCATCCTCATTTGGGGGTTCTTCAACATCGATCTCATCATCCACTGGACCAGAAGTTAAGTCCATGATCATATCTTGGAAGGAAGTAGATGTTGCAATATTCTCATATGAATTAGAAGCGAGGCCGGCGGAATATCATTGAATTGGTGTTGTGAAGAGGGGGCCCAACTTTGCTCACCATGCAAAACCCAATTATAATAATTGGGCATAAAACCATTTTTAAACAAATGAGCTTTCTCACCAATAGGTTTTTTAAATGTCTTATTCCGACATCTAAACTTGTTGCAAGGACACCTAATTTTTCCTTCACTCATCCAATTCGGATTACTAATCACAAACTCTAAAAATGATTCAAGCCCACTAAGAAATTCACTAGATATCATGCCATTAATTGTTCTTGGACCATACATCCAACGAAAATGACTTGAATAATCCATATAAACCTGATTCACAATTATAAATAATATTTGACCGTTAATTCATTATATTTCTTTTATACATAATTATTATATATATATTCTATTAATTAATGTAACACTAATATTTTCTAAAAATTTTGACAGAGTTTCGTTTAATTTAGTCACAAATCCCCATTCATCAAAATCCTATAGTGCATCCATTTCCGACTTAATTAATTAATTAAGTCGGAACGCACATTCTACAACAACAATACCAACAATCAACCCGTACTCCAACATCCACATCAACTTCTATGCTAATTAGATCGAACATCGATCAAATTAAATATTCATCATATCTATCTTAATAAATTAGTAATAAATTAAGTTTACCTAAACAAATACATACATTCACATGATCAATACAATCATAAAATTAATAAGCATATAATGGACATATACGTACAATGGTAATGGACGTATAGTGTATGGAATTGAACCGAACGATCGTCGGACCCGCCTTCCACGTACCTACATAAATTAATTAAAATATACATTAATAAAAATAAATATTCATGAATTATAAAATGAATGAATTAATTAATTTTAATTGAAATATTCTACACACATATATATTATAATAAAAGTATATATATATATATATATATCTAGCAATAATTTCATATATATAGCTAGCAATAATTTCATATATACATAGCAAAATTTCATTTCATATATACGTAGCATTATAATTTTTTAATTAAAATTAATATTAATTATTATTAATATATATAATCATGTAAAATATTTATATATGTGTAATAACAATATTATAGTATATATATTGTTTAAAATATAGTTTATACGTGTATATATATATATAGTGTATATAAATTATTATAGTGTATATATATATTTATATAGGAATTTACACAAAAATTAACCGATTAAAATGTAAATATTTTACATAAAAATAATTTCCACAATGTAGTATAAAATTTAAAGACCTTACCTTAAGCAGCGGCCCTTGTCCGGTGAGGAGGAGGAGGAGCTCCGGAGGAGGAGAGGAGAAACGGAAACTACAATAATGGAGGGGAGAAGAAGGTTGGTGTCGTCTGATAATTGCAGAGGGGACGAGGGATTTGGCGAGGGAAAGTGGGCCCTCGTCAAACCTGAGAATCACAGGGGATCTGACACGTAGCAATACCGACGGAATTGGTCCCTCGCCAGTAACGAGGGAATGCATGGGTCCTCGCCTTTGACCGGTTTGAGTTTACCGAGGGCTTGACCCTCGTTAATTAGGTTGGGGTTTGGTTCCCTTGTTAAATCCCTCGCCAGCTTAAGAGGGTTTGTTTGTCCCTCGTTAATTCCCTCGGTATTACCGAGGGTTTTATTTTCCATCGTTAAATCCCTCGTTAATTTTGTCCCTCGTTAATTCCCTTGTTATTAACAAGGGTAAGATTCCCCTCTCTAATGTTCCTCGTTAATTACTCCTTTTTTTTGTAGTGAACACCCTAGAAATGAAAATAATGTCTAAAGAGATTAATATTAATTAAAATAATTTTTAATATTCCGAAAAGACATGATTGACTCATTCTGTATCTGAGAAATGAATCTATTTTCTTGTCTATGGAGTTAGGTCTAATCCCAAAATCAATATTGGGCCACACAAACTTAATCATGAAATTAAAATATAAATCATGACAGGACAATGATATAGTTCAAAATTGGGGCAAACCAAAAACAAAATTTGTGGGACTAAGAGAAGGGAGGCGCTGGTGTTGAAAAGATAGGGTTTCTGCCTCCCTGGAAACACATTTGACTCTAGAAGGTTCGAGCAAATTTATTAATTTTTTTTAAATTGAGGTCCGTAAATGAAATATTTAAAACCTGGTTCATTTGCTATATTCATAATTTATAGGGGTTCAGTTGCAAATACTCCCGTTCGCGCAACATAAAATCTTAACCATTATTGGATCGCTTGGAATTGGACGGAGAAGAAAGGGCGCGTTTCGAGGATGAACAACTCTACTACGTTTCAACTTTCAACCATTATTTTTTCTGATCTATAAAATTTGAAAATTAACATCTAAATCTTAATCTCAAACAAAAAAATCAAGACTTGTTCAAAGAGATATAGATTTGGACTCATACGCAACAGTTATACCGTGCAATTCTAATTTATTTTTAAAAAGTTACACAAAATATTACTGTAAAGTCACACATGCTATTATTAAAAAATAAATCTTTAATAGTGTAACTTTTCAGTAATAATTTGTGTAACTTTTCAGTAATAAATAGTATAAATTTTAAAAAATACAGTTGAGTTGCATGGTGCAATTGGTGCACAAGAGACTTACTCGAAGATATATTATGTGTAGGTGGATGTATATAAACGTGGCCAGAATCATAAGGTTAATTGGTAATTATTATTATTATTATTATTTTAAAATAAATAAATAATACTCAAAAAATAATTTAGTAATACCGGAAAAATAATTGAGTAATATCCAAAAAACAATAAAGTAATACCCAATACTATATTCAACAATACCTGAAGAGCAACTCACTAATACCCCAAGAACAAGTTAGTAGTACCCAGAAAACAAGTTAATAATACTCCAAGAATAACTCATTAATACCCCTAAGAACAAGTCTAAATAATATTCCAAAAACAACTCTTCAATACCCCAAAATCAGGTATATAATACCCGAAGAACAAGTTAGTAATACTCCAAGAATAACTCACTAATACCTCAAGAACAAGTTTAAGTAATACCCCAATAATAAGTCCAAGTATTACCTCAAGAACAAGTCTGTAATACCTAAAAAATAATATTCGAAGAAAAAATTAGTAATATCCCATGATCAAATCTAAGTAATACCCCACAAATTTTTGTGTAGCAAATAAATACGAATGTATTATTTTTGCATTATTATATACAAGTGTGTGAATTTGGTTTGTGGAAAAATAGTCATGTTGATTTAGAAAATATGAACAATTTTTTTTATGGAATGTGATACAATTTTTATAAAATATCTACTTGATTGAGAATTTCTTAATTCGATAAAATGATGGAACTTTTTGTTAGTGCATTCTATTGAAACAATTCAAATTGAAATGCAGGCTGAGAAAGAAGAATTCCTCTTGCCTTTCCTTTCTTTATTGTAGTCTAACTATAACGAATTATGATAAAATCATTAAAAGAAATTGAATCGAATCTATTTAGCACAGCTGAAGTTGGAATAGAAAAGATTTCAGTTTCCATCTTTAATATGAGGATTGTTGAAAACTACCTAAAAATTAAATTTGTTTTTTATTTGATCTAAATTTTTATGAAGAAGGTGCGATGTAATTATATAATGAGAGTCGAAATAGAAGTCTCTAGATGTTTTTATAACTGAAAATGATAGTTGTGAGTTGAATGCACGTGTCAATTAAATATATATAACTAATCAAAGTTTTTTATTTAACAAAACAAGCATCTAACCATGCATGCCTTTTGTACGTGTTGATCCCTTAAATGGTCAAGGTCTGGGGGGGAGGGGTGAATAGACCTTGAAAAGTAAAACAAGTTTTCAAACTTTTTCAAAAATGGAATTCTAGAACCTTTCTGTAGTCCTTTTTATGTTTAAAAACAAGAAGTCTACAAGAGGTTTTGGAACACAAAGGTTACAGTTGTGGACTAAAGAAGTCTAAGGCTGCAAAGTTATAAAAGCTTGCAAATAAAGTAATCAACTTGTAGATAATATAAGAGGGGTTCTCACACTTAAGAGTGTATTGAGAAACCTCTAATGTGCAACGGAAAAATAAATGTAAAACTTAACAGCTGAGTGACTTATGGAAGTCTACAACTGTAGAGTTCAGTTCCTTTGTGAAAAACACAAAGTTTTATGCACTAAGTTAAAATGAATAATGAATGTAACAGTAAAGATAAATATGCAATGAAGAAATTAAATAAATAACAGAAACAAATAAAGCAAGAAAAGGGTAGAATTTATAGTGGTACAGAGTCTTCTAGATGTCTCAATTACTCCGGAGGCTCAGGCAGTTCAAAAGGCGGAGGCATTGGACCTCGACTTTATTCAGTGTTATGCCGAGGTTCTGCGATCCTTCCACTGGGCGAGGTCAAATCATGATGTTGAGTGGGAGGCTATCGTTGGGGAGTTCAAGGAATGCATGGGCAATGCAAAACTCCCGGCTAATACAGAACTGGAGCTCGCCGACCTCCCCGAGCTAAACTTTGACTTCGTTCCTGCTGATGTCAAGATTGTTGGACCTAGCGAGGTTCCTGCCATTGGTGATGAAGAGCAGCAAACTCCCCCGACCGCCGAGCAGATGCAGGATTTGAAGGGGGATATTATGATTGACACCACCATGCTGGATACCAATGGGCTTAAGGGGAACATCACAGTGATGCCAGCTCTCTCCACAGAGGTCCCCACCCAGGTCACCTCCGAGGTCCCTTCTGAGGTCGCCCCCACTGATGCCTCTGCCGCTCCACAGACTTAAGACCCACTGCTCCTCAGACTTGAGGCATTTATTTCATTTTTTTTCGCTTTGCTTTGTTTTTAGCTAAGTAGGAGTAGCTCATTAGGCTTATATAGCTCGCCTCGAAGGAGCTTTTTGTGTTTTGAAGATGGCTAGCTGGTTGACCTTTGTAACTAGCATTACTTCTCATACTTAGACATTTTCTAAGTATTTTTAAATGAAATTTAATCTTTCTGTTCTATTCGGTTCTTAATTTATTTATTCGCACGTCATCATCTTTATTAGCTCGTATCTGTATTTTTAGTACGCAATTGCTCGTCTCATACCACTTTGGGAAGTGAATTATTCGTTTTACGTCACTTAAGACTACGAATCGTACTTTTATCTGGTACTTATTTGTTTGACTTACGCTTCTTAGGGCAGCGAATTACTCGTCTCAGACCACTTAGAGTAGCGAGTTATACTTTTATTATTCACTTGGGCGATTGGGTCTTAAAGACCTTGCCTTGGACGTTTTAGACCGTCTTTTTGTGAATTTTTCTAACTTTGGGCAGTTGGCGCTTAGTGATCCTTTAAGAAGGACACTTTTTCTAACCTGGGTACTTTGACCTTTACCTCGTGCCTTAGATAATAACGTTTTTGGGACCTAAGTCCTTGTATATTCTGAGCTTGAACAGATAATTTTCAAGAGAAAAATTTCATCTTTATTGAGCAATGATATTTACATAGGTCATCATCGACATTCCTGATGCGAACCTCTAACCAATCTAACTACAAGTTGCGGTCCACCTTCTTCTACTGCCAATGGCTGGGTATAATCTGTTTTCTTCAACTCTTCGAACCGATGTAGACACTGATTATCAGCTTCTTCATGACTTCATTTTTCAGTGTCTGACACATGTTTGTACAATGAATATATCATCTCAATCCTGGAAGACTGACTAGGTGGCACACACATGGTCTTAGATAGACTCCTCAAGAAAATGTAGCAGCTTCTTCATTCAAGGGCATATAAGATTTCTTCTGAGCATTCACTCCGTGATGGACTCCTTTTCACACTCCAACCCTTTCACTGCTACTGATAGAACTTTTTCAGGTGTGCTGCGTTCCAAGCATATGAAGAGGCTTTCTCGCCCATGTCTTCGAGATCATATATCCCGTTTGCCCAGCTTACTGTGATCCGGAACGGTCCTTCCCAGTTGGGTCCAAACACACCAGGCAGAGTTGCCAGTTTTCTTCTCAATACCAACTACCCAACCTTGAAACTCCTATTTCGTACCTGGGAATTATAGTACTTCTCTGCCCTTTGCTTGTAAGTAGCGTTCTTCAGCTCTGACGAGGTTCTGGTTTCTTCGAGCAAATCCTTCTCCACCGCCAGGGCTTCGTCGTTTCCTTCTTCGTCAAAACTTACTACCTCTAAGTTTGGTTCTGGATTTCCACTGGTACGACTGCTTCTGTTCTGAAAGCTTAGGAAAATGGTGTTTCACCGGTACTATCTCGGTATGAAGTTCTGTAGGACCACAACACCTCCAGAAGCTCATCTGCCCAACTACATTTCTTATCTTCCAAATGGATCTTCAACACATGTTTCAGGATCTTATTCACTACTTCAATCTGTCCGTTCGTTTGTGGATGGTACGACGTTGAGTAATGCTTCTTGATATTCCATGAACTGCAGAATTCTCTCAACTTTTAACCATCGAACTGTCTTCCATTATCCGTCACTATTGACTACGGGAGTCCGAATCGACATATTAAATTTTTCCATATGAAGCTGATCATTCTTTCCTGCGTTACTGTTGTGAGTGCCTCGGCTTTAGCCCATTTTGTGTAATAATCCACCGCTACTACGATAAATTTTACACCACCTCTGCCAGGTAGGAATGGGCCGATCAAGTCGATACCCTATTTTGCAAAAGGTCATGGGCTGAAGACCGATTTAAGTTGACTCGTAGGAGGGTGTATATTTGGTGCAAACAGCAGACACTTTCGACACCTCCGGGCTAAGCTAATGGCATCTCTACGCAGAGTGGACCAATAGTACCCTTGTCTGATCATTTTGTATGCCAGAGCTTGCCCCCCAACATGACTCCCACATATTCCTTGGTGGATTTCTTCTAACACTTCAAACCCTTGCTTTCGTGATAAGCATTGTAGTAGGGGTAGCGAGAATCCACGTTTGTATAATTGGCCATGTACCAGCGTGTATCTGGCTGCTTGCTTCACTAGCCGACTAGCCTCCCATGCATCATACGGGACTGATCCATCCTTTAAACAATTTTTGATCAGAGTGCACCAATCATCGCCTTCTTCCTGCCCCCACTCGAGGTTTGATTTATTTTTTAATTAGACGTCGAGGGGTCTCTTAGCTTTGTGACGATGACCTCTGTCAATTCGGCTTCACCGCTGCTAGTGCCTAGCCGGGCTAGAGCATCTGCTTGTGTATTCTCTAGCCTCGGGATCTGCTCAAATATAAATTTTCTTGAACATCGAGATCAGGTGCGCCACAATCTTCTTGTACAATGCCATCTGCTGATCCTTGGCTTCATATTCCTCCCGGACTTGGGATATTATTAGCTGGGAATCTCTGAAAATTTGAAGATTGGTTACCAAATGATAGCCTAAGTACAGCTATCAGGGCTTCGTACTCTGCCTCGTTGTTTGTGGCCCTGAAGTCGAATCAGATTGCTGAGGTGAAGACCTGTCTGTCTGGGCTTATTAGTACCATACCGGCTCCTGATGCTGTGCTAGTCAATGATCCGTCTACGTAGAGGTACCACGGAGCTATACGCCCCCTTGTCAGATCTTGTGGGAAAGTTTGATCGACGATTAAATCGGTGAGCGCTTGTCCCTTGATCGCTGTTCGGGGTGCGTAGGTTATACCGTATTGGCTGACCTCCAGTGACCATTTCAATAAGCGTCCTACAGTGTTCGACCGGTGCAGTATTTGCCTTAGTGGGAATGTCGTCAACATTTCCATCTGGTGGTCAAAGAAATAGGGCCGCAGCTTCCTAACACTCATCACCAGTGCATATGCCAGCTTTTCTGTTGGCGAGTACCGCAACTCTGCTTCATGTAAGGCTTGGCTCATGTAGTACACTTGTAGGTGTGTTTTTCCCTCAGCTCGAACTAATACCGAGCTGATGGCCACTTCTGATGCTGCCAGGTACATGTACATGTATAGCTTCTCTCCAGGCTCCGACTTTGATAGGATTTGGGTATTGGCCAGGTACTCCTTGATGCTTTCAAAAGCCTTTTGGAACTTATTCGTCCTTCAGAAATCCTCTGGTTTTTTAACCTTGATTGCTTCGAAGAATGGGTGGTTCTGGTCACCGGACCTGGAAATGAATTGGTTCAAGGCTGCCAAGTATCCAGTCAGTCTTTGAACCTTTTTTACTGATTCTGGTGGCTTCATCTCCATGATGCATTTCACTTGGGATGGGTTAACTTCGATCCCCTTTGGCTCACCCGGTAACCCAGGAACTTCCTCGAGTGTATGCCGAAAATACTCTTCTTTGGGTTCAACTTCATGTTGAAGTGGCGCATTATGTGGAAGGCTTTCTTGAGGTGGTCTAGGTGATCCTCCTTTCACAGGCTCTTGACCACTATGTTTTCCACGTACACCTCCATTGTGTGTCTGATGTGTTGATCAAACATCTTATTCACCAATCTTTGGTAGGTAGCTCCGGCGTTGATCAATCCGAACGTCATCCTATCCCAGCATAACAGGTTCTTGTTAGTGTAGAACGTTGTATGTTCTTGGTCATTTGGATGCATCGCTATCTGGTGATAACCTACAAAAGCATCCATAAACGTCATCATTTCATAACCTGCAGTGTTATCAACTAGCTGATCAATGCGGGGTAGTGGGAAGTTGTCCTTTGGGCATGCCGCGTTACGATCTGTGAAGTTGATACACAGTCGCCATGTTCCATTTGATTTCTTCACTAGTGCTGGATTGGCTACCCACTATGGACAGAGTGCTTCCTTGATCAGCTTGTTGTCGAGTAACTTCTTCACCTCCGTAGTCAAAACCTTGTACTTGTCTGGTCCATACTTCCTTCTCTTTTGGCGTACTGGTTTCCTAGCTGGATCGATGTTCAGTCTATGGCACATGTATTCCAGCGGGGTTCCCGTCATGTCTTTGTGGGACCAGGAAAACACATCCACATTGGACTTCAGGAATTCTTCCATCTTGCTCCTGTATGGCTCTGGCAGCTCAGAACCTATGAAGAGTTCCAAGTCTGCTTTGTTGGGATCAACCTGGATTGCTTTTAATTCCTCCACGGGGGTGGCTTTTCTTTTCTTGTTCTTCCACCTTGGATCCCCGATGAGCTCATCCTAGTCCTCTTTTGCCATCGGCTCGTAGCCCACTCGGGGTTCAAGGTCATCACCTCCTTCGTTGACGCAGGTAGATTCATGAGATTCCACTGGTTCTTGCGGGACTGGGTTAGCTGGCACGTCCGCCTATGGGATTTCACCTACCTTCGGTTCCTGTGGGAGTGGGTTAGCTGGCCCCTCTGCACGAGGGACTTTGTCTACTTCCATTGGTGTCGGCTGTTGATCTTCCATCGGTCCATCTACTTGGGCGACCACTGCCTCCTCCGGCTGGTTGTCTACCTCCATCAACTCAGTCTCTCCGGAGATGATGTCAAGAATGCTAGGCTCGTACACCGGAAGCCGCATCTCATCTTCAAGTATGAGTACCTACGTTACAGATTTTTTGACTTGGCCACTTTTAGTTTGAAGTAGACAATCCCTTTCTTTCTTTTGGTCGCCTTTGATTGTGCTGACACCTTTAGGAGTTGGGAATTTTAAACAATTGTAGTAGGTTGAGCATGCTAATTTGAATTCATGGATAAATAGGCGGCCGAGGAACCCGTTGTTGGTCGACTGCTGATCAACGATAAGGAAATCTATGAGTCTAGTCAGCCTCCTTTCTGGGTCCTCGACCCATACAAGTTCAACACTCAACCTAATACTACCTAGGGGGATGGTTACAGCTTCTCCAAATCCCACTATCCTAGCATTACACGGCTCTGTATACAACTCGTAACCACCTAGCAGATCTAGGGTTTTCTTAAAGAGTATGTTGGTGAAGGCACCTATGTCCACTAGCAGCCAATGGACTTTTGTGTTCATTATGTTGGCGCAGATCACCAACGAGTCATTGTGGGGAGTGAGAATCCCTTCCAGGTCTGCTTGAGAGAAAGTGAGTTTGAAGTTACAGTGATGTAAGTGAACTAATGAAGCTTAATTTCCTTGATGACTTTATTGCTGAGAAAGTCAGAAAGAATAAAGGAAAGGGTAAACAGATTGTTGCTGAAGAATCAACAAAACAAAGAATCACTAAATCAGCTACTGCAGCTTTGAGAGTTGCAATTATGTCTGAGAAAGACCCAGAAGCAGAATTTCCAGAAACTGAGTTTGAAGTTGTGAGCTCAGAAAGTGAAGAAGAAATGCCACAAAGAATTGGTGAAGGAAGTCACCAAGTAGTTGAAGCTGAAGGCTTAACTACTTTGGCTGAGGAAACTATTTTGTTGGAATCTGCAGAAGCTAGTGATGCAGATCCAGTGAATATTGAAGAAGCAAATCTTGATGAAGATGAATCTGAGAAGGAGAAAGAGGAAAGAAAAGATGATTCACCTTGCAAAGAACCCAAGGATAAACCAGATAATGATGAACATAGTGATGATGATGCACTAATGGGTGTTGCACAAACTAAGGTGATACAAGCTGATGCTCAAGTACCTTTGGAGGTTCAAACTGATGAACAAATTGTTGAGGATACATCTAAGGAGATTGATGAAAATGCTAAGGATATGTCAAACCCCATTACAAGCATTTTCATCCAACCTCTTCCTGCCATGTTCACTTTAGAAGAAATATACAGGCATGGAACTCCTCCCCTGCAGAGTTATTCAGCACTTGAGAGAGAAAATGTTGAAAACATGGATGAATACATTGCTGATTTCTCTACATACAAGGTAGAAATATTGACTCCTAGCAAGAGGAAGGCCTCCATTGAAGACTCTACAGCTGTAGAGTTAGTGCCTTCCAAAGCTCAGAAGATGTCTAAAGGAAAGGAGTTGGTTATAAGAGAAGGAGATTCTGAAGAGAATAGTGATACAAATCCTCAAATGACACCTAAGGAAGTTGTATCCCAACTGAAGAAGATGGGAGATTCTCTGAAAGGAATTGAAGCAGAGATCCTCAAGCAAGTCAAGAGAGTACTTGATACTATCATTTCTCAGAATGTAAAGAGAGGTATGGAAGAGTTAGTGAAGAAGTTTGAAGAGAGAAGCCTGGAAGAAAAGAAAACTCTTGAAAAGAATTTCAAAGCTGTTGTGGACAAACTATTGGCTCAAAATGAATTGGTTAGACAAGATGTCATTCAAAAGACAAGAGAAATCATTACTCTACAGTCTGATATCAATCTGATGAAAGATGATTCTTTCAATTTGAAGATTGAAGTAAAGAGTATGACGAATGAGATGACCAAGATGATAAATG
This sequence comes from Prunella vulgaris, assembly GCA_026898435.1. NCBI lineage: Eukaryota > Viridiplantae > Streptophyta > Magnoliopsida > Lamiales > Lamiaceae > Prunella > Prunella vulgaris. The sequence continues at coordinate 172,775 of JAPKLY010000594.1, forward strand.
GGAATGAGACTCTGAAGAATGATCTTATGAGAAGCTTAACACCATTTTGTCACACATTGATGTTGGCAAAAAAGGGGAAAGCAATATTGAGAAATAAATTAAAGAAAGAGAAAAGATTACTGAAGATATTCTTGGGAATGTGAAGAATATTGGAGAATCATGGGCAAATGAACTTGAAGCTGCCAAATCTAAAGACTTGTCCATGAGACTGGGAGAATAGTCAGAAGAAATATCTCAATCTGAACAGATGAAGGGAAGCTCTAAAGGAAGCAAGATCATAAAGCTCCCTAAATCTACAGCTCAGAAGAAACCTACAGCTCATTCAACTAAAAAACCTTTGGGTTATTGGGAACAAACTATGAAAGAATCAAGGGAAAGAAAGAAAGAAAAGGAAGAAAAAGAGAAGGAAGAGAAAGAGAAACAGAGAAAGAAAGAGTTTGAAGAATCTACAGCTGTTGTCACTGCTTAACCATGGAATGTTCAACCATTAAGCATGATACCTGCTGAAGATTCTGATGAGAAGGAAAAGCAAATGAAGACTGAGTTTGGTAATATATGGAAAGAATTCTTAAGTATATGCAACAGACATACAGTCATTAAGAGGATCAAACTCAAGAAGGACAGATTTCAAAAGTTCAAGGATATGAAGGCCAATGGGTCTTTGTATAAAGGAGACAATGCTCGCCTCCTTGGTGGGAAAATCAAGAGTAATCCATTGCCTAAGAGGCTGTTCAAATCAAAGAAGGAAGAAGAAGAATTTGAGGCCTATGAACTTCAGATGCTGATGAAATACTTTGAAGAAGATGAGAAAAACATGAAGCTAGTGGAGCAAAGAATTCTAAATCCCCAAGATGAATCTGATGAGGATGAAGAAGAAGATGATGCTGATCCCAAGCACAGAAGAAGATGAAGACTCTGTTCTAGATTAGACACTAAAACTTCTTAGTTTTTAGTCTAATTATCTACTGTAAGTTGTATCTTGAACCCTTATTTTTGTTATTGCAGCTTTTTGTCCTCTGTTGCTTTTGTCTGCTTTGTGTTGTTCTTGTTTTGTTTCTTGTAAGACAATATCTTATTGTCTTTGTTGTTTGTTTTACCAACATCAAAATAGGGGGAAATTGTTAAGTACGTTGGTTTAGATTTTGATGTGTGCAAAACAATGTGTTTAAATTGGTTATATTTGATCTAACACTTGTGCTAAGGAAATTGGTGTTTGAAATTTATAGTTATAAGTAAAGTCTGCAGCTGTATATTTGATCACTCTACAGCCAGACATGACCCTACAGCTATAAGGTTTCTCTACAGCCGATTTTTCGTATTGACAGGACTCTACAGCTGCAAGGTTGAAGACTCTACAATTGCAAAGAACCGTTTGAAGAAGAAGTACAAGTCAGAGATTATTTGAAGATAATGAAGAACCTTAAGCACAATTAGTGTAGCTATAATTCACTCACAAAAATGTACTTAAGTGGAGGATATTTCTTTAATTCTGGAGGATAATGGAGATTAGTTGCAAGACAGCCAGAATTTTGAAGAATAGGACAATAGTACAATCAGTACTATCCTCTGTGAAGGATGAGGACCACTTCACACATGCCAAATAGAGAGAGAGGAGCCTTATCCGGATTTCAAATTTGAATTCCCCAACGGATAAGTTACACCACTCAATCTATAAATAGAAGAAGTCTTCAGAGGAAGCAACAACAACAACCCTGAGCACACAAGCATTCTGCCTAAGCAAGTCTACAGCCAACAAATTTCTGAGAGAGCTTTATTATTTTTATTCTTTGTGATTCATAGGATAGTTGGTTAGGATTTTTCTTAGAAAGAATCACATTTTGTTGTTGTTCCCTCACCTATTTTAATTTCTACTTAGTGTAGATATCTCTTTGTGAGGTTTTCTAAAACTCTTTGTGAGTTATATTCGGAGTGAATCAGGTAGTTTAATCTCTTGTTAGAATAGGAATCTGAGTGAACCTAGTTCTAAGGGGGAACTACTTGTATTGATCTAAGTGATCTCATCTAAGTGAATTTGGCACCTGAGTGGTATAACAGTGGATGTAGGGGGTCTTTTTATAGACACTGAACCCCTATAAATTTGGTCTATTTACTTTCTGTCATTTAAATTCTTGTTCTGCATATTTAATTTACTGTTACATTCATCATTCCTTTGAAAACTGAGTGCATAAAAACTTTGTGGTTTTCACAAAGAAAAACTGACTCTACAGCTGTAGACTTTTCTAAGTCACTCAGCTGTTAAGTTTGTTTATATTGTTTTTCATTAACACTTACTTATTTTCACTGCACATTAGAGTATTCTCAATACAATTTTAATTGTGAGAATCCCTCTGATATTTTGTCTACAAGTGATCTTTTATTTTGCAAGTTTTTTGAACTCTGTAGCTGTAGACTTCTTAAGTCCACAACTGTAACCTTTGTGGTCCTGTTTCTAAAAACTCTTGCAGATTTATTATTTTGAACTTAAAAGAGGCTACTGTAAGGTTCTAGAATCCCTCTTTTTGAAAAGTTTGAAAAATCTAATTTTGGACTCAAGGTCTATTCACCCCCCTCTAGACCTTGACCACTTTAAGGGACCAACACTGACACTTTCAATCTGAAGTTGGAAGTTAGAGAAATGAAAGAAGAAGTTAAAATACTGATTTCTGATAACAAGGAAATGAAATCTGAAATCATAACTAAACTTGAACACATTTTATCACATTTTGATGCTAGCAAAAAGGGGGAAAGAAGTCTTATAGAGAAAGAAATTGCTGAAGGAGAGAAGAGAGAAACAGAGATTTTGAAGAATGTCAAAGAACATTGCAAGACAATGGATAAAGGGTTGAAGGTGCAAAGTCTAAGGATTTGACTACAAGGTTTGCTGAGCAGTCAGAGAGTGAGAGGAAGAACTCAGAAGGAAAAATCGTACACCTACCTAGCTCTAAACCTGCAGTGAAGCAACCATATGTGAAGTCACATCACTCTCAAACCTTTGGTGGCAAATGGGAAAAAAGAGTAAAAGATATTCAGGAAAACAGAAAGGTTTACTCCCCTACATGTTCAGCCATTGAGACAATTAGCACCTGAAGAAAGCTTGAAAGGAGTAGAAGAAGAAAATCAACAAAAGGAGATGAAAACTCAATTTGAACTACTCTGGGAAGAATTTGAAGGAATTAGAGACAGACACTCTGTCCTAAAGAAGATCAAGCTGAAGAAGGATAAGTACCAGAAGTTCAAAGACTTGAAGGCTGATGGATCTCTCTATAGTGTGACAATGCTTACCTAATTGAAAAGAGTTTACAAATCCAAGAGAGAAGAAGGGATTTTAACAATCATGAGTTGATGATTATGATGAAATACATTGAAAAAGATGAAAAGAATAAAAAATTCTTAGCTCAAGGAATCTACAAGATGATGATAATGAAGCTAATCCAAAGCACAGAAGGAGATGAAGGATTTGAAAACCCTTATATAGTTTAGACACTAAAACTTTTTAGTTTTTAGTCTATCTATGTGTTGTAAGCTGTATCTTGACCCCTTTTTATTTTATGCAGCTTTTCTTTCTGTCTTTTGTTGTTATTTATTGCTTTCTGCATTGCATTTCATGATCAGCAATACCTTATTGCTACAGATATTTACTTTATGTATTGCATAATGTGTATTTCCAACATCAAAATAGGGGAAAATTGTTAAGTACCTGGTTTTGATTAGATTTTAATGTATGAAAAACATATATTTTATTGAAGTATTACTAACTTATTCTTGTAAGGTAAATGGCTAAGGAAATTATAAGTTGCAAAAGGAAAGTCTACAGCTGTATAGTTGCTTAACCTGCAGCCAGACAAGATCTTGCAGCTATAATATTAGTCCTACCGCTACAATTGAATTTGCAGGAACTTGCAGCTGTAATGCTCAAGAACCTACAACAGAGAAGATCGTTTGAAGATTGAAGTACAAGATTAAGAAAAAGAAGAATTAACAAGACCCTTAAAACTTAAATTAGTGAAGCATTTATGTACTCACTAGAGAGTACTTAAGGATGTGTTTATCATGAAAAATCTGGAAGATTAATGAAGACTAATTCAAAGGAGAACCAGAATTCTGTGGAAATGGACAATTAGTACTACCAGTACTATTCTGAGTGAAGATGGAGGACCACTTCCCACACGCGAAGGCTATAGAGAGAAAAATGAGCCTTATCCAGAATTCAAATTTGAATTCTCCAACGCATAAGACACACCTCTTCATCTATAAATATAGGAAGATTCCAGATGTAACAACAACCAGAGCATTCAAGCATTCATTCTGAGCAAGTCTACAGCCAACAATTCTGAGAGGGAGAGCTTTCTTGTTTTCATTCCTTGTGATTCATAGGATAGTTGGTTAGGATTTCTTAGTAAGAATCACATTTGTTGTTGTTCCCTCACACACTTTATATTTTCTCACTAGAGTAAATATCTCTTTGTGAGGTTTTTATCTTTGAAACTCTGTGTGAGTTTGTATTTTGTGTGAATAGGTTAGAGAGTTCTCATACCTAGAATAGAAATCTGAGTGAATCTACTTCAGAGGGGGAATTACTTGTATTGATTTGTGTGATCATTTCTTAGTGAATTTGGCACCTGAGTGGTGTAACAGTAGATGTAGGAGGTCTTATTCACAGACTCTGAACCATTATAAATCTTGTTTACTTACTGCTTTATCTTGCTTTTTTAATTTATATTCTGTATATTTAATTTATTGTTACATTCATCATTCGTTTTAACTTAGTGCATAAAACTTTGTATTTTTCACAAAGGAACTAAACTCTATAGCTGTAGACTCCATAAGTCACTCAGTTGGTAAGTTTGAAAAGTTCATATTGTTTTTTATTAAAACTTAAACATTATTTCCGCTGCACATTAGAGGTTTTTCAATATAATTTCAAGTGTGAAAACCCCTCTGATCTTGTCTACAAGTTGATAGTTTTATTTTGTAAAGTGTTGGTCCCTAAAGAAGACTTTGAGTCTTCTTGTTTTGAAAATAGCTGACTTTACAATCAGTTGAGTGCGCCGTGATCTTAGTGTGCGGAAACGTTTTTAGTTAAATCCTTTTTAATTAGAAAAACCTTTTTAATCTTTAGTGCAGCAAGTTGGAGCAATTAAATAAAGCAAGAAAAACACACAGGATTTATAGTGGTTCGGACCAACTGTCCTAGATCCACTCTCCTCAATCCAACTCGGAGTTGAGGGGCTCTCTTTCTCACTTACTAACTCCCTTACAACCTTCGAGAGAAATCTCACTTACAACTTGTTAGTGCAAAGACTGCAACTAACTGATCGACTTCTATAAAGTCTTACAAATGAATAATAAATGTGTTAACGTGTTTGTGTACAGAGGAAAATATTGTAGCCTATCTGCTAGTGTAATCGTGTGTAGGATCGTTGTTATTTCTCTCTTGTTCTCATATTTATAGGTATAAAAAACTAGCCGTTAGAGTTGACTAGGATTTGAAATCCCTATAAATATGTAATCAATCAATCTAAGTGATTGATTGATTCTTGATCTCCAGGTTGATATCTTCCATCTTGGCTTTGATCTTCAAATCTGATTGACTTGATTGATTGCCTATGATTCTGGAAATCTTCTAGCCGTTACTGCGGTCTTGTCCTCTTGACATGATTGACTTTCTGTAAATAGATCTTCTACGTAACTGCTTCAGACGACCTCAGCTGCTGCTGGTGTTCCTCTGCTGATTTTGTCCTCTTCTGATTTCGGCACCTCAGCTGGTCTGAAATCAGCTGACCTGGACCTCAGCTGATCTAACCTCAGCTGATCTGACATCAGCTGACCTGACATTAGCTGACCTGACATCAGCTGACCAGACATCAGTTGACCTGACATCAGCTGATATCTAGCACCTCAACTGACCTTCACCTAAGCTGACCTGGACCTCAGCTGATCTAACCTCAGCTGATCAGCTGACCTCCCAAGATCAGTTGGTTTTAATGACATCAAAACATAAGGAATTTCCCAATATAAAATTTTTCTAATTTTTCAGCTGTAAACTTCAATAGTCTACATCAGTAACCTTTGTGGTCCAAAACTCTTGTAGACTTCTTGTTTTAAACTTATATAAGGCTACTATAAGGTTCTAGAAACCGTCTTTTGAAAAAGTTTAAATTTTGTTTTATTTTTTTTAAATGTCTATTCATCTTCCCCCCCCCCCCTAGACCTTTACCACTTAAGGGACCAACACTAAACAAGTCTACAGACTTGCGTATACATTATAAATTTTAATGTTGTGTTCAAATACTAAGAATAGGACGGGGGTTTCCACATGATTCCAGAATTCCCACTACCATTAATATGTCATATCTCACTTAAAAGAACAACTCTATTATTTCATTATTTGGGCCATTACAAAATTCCCTAATTTGAATAGGAATCAATATTTTCAAATCAGCCCAAAAAGGCCTGAGTAAAAACTTCCTAAATTTGATCCAATTCCAATCCTCTTCAATTTCTTTCATAGGCCAATTATTTTCCAACGGCAATCCGCCTTACTTTCCTATAAAAGGATGTACAAACCCTAATTATTCAACACCATCAGCGCCTCCCTCCCCAAAAATTTCCTACGAATCCCAACTACAACACCATCAGCGCCTCACTCCCCAAAATTTCCTCCATATCTATGAGATGTTATCCCTCATGTGTAAGAGCTTTGCAGTATCTCCCGAGTGTTATGTATATCGCTAAACAAAAGTTGCGATTTGCGGCTGAAGAAGAAAATGGATCCGTCATTACATTGGATCCGCTCAGGTATGGATGCCGTTTTTTCCTTTTATACATTTTCCTTTTTATTTTTTTTTATGTTTTTGAATTATGTAACAAGTTAGATATCTATGGCAGGTTGGACTTATATATTCACAATTGTGAGGCGTAAAAAGGTAAAATTTAATGTTCTTTTACAGAATAATTTCAATTTATATGAGACCGGCAAGAAAATAATGATAGAATTATAATAAAATGTGACAATGTTTTTAAGAAAAATAATATTCAGTTTTAACAAAAATATTCTCACTTTTTTAAGAACAATAAATTTGGATCTAATTTGGCATTCGTTTATTTTTTTTGTTGATTAATCTCCTTTATTTTTGCTTCTTCCCTCAGTGAATTTTTTGTCATTTTTGTTGGCAATAGCCCCTTTTATAATATTAATTGTTTGTCCACTAATTAAGAAGTCACCGATGGCCGAGGAAACAGAGCCCAACAACACTCCCTCCAAGATTGAGGATGCAAAAGACGACAAAATTAGACCTAAATGTAGTGAAAAAGGCAATGAAGAGGATTTAGAATACCACGTGAAGGTGATCCGGAGGCTGGAGAGCGACAGACACTTGGAGACAAGCTTTCGGGAGAAATTCTTAACGTGGTACACCTTGAGAGCTGTACCTCGGGAGGTGCGCATCGTCAAAGTGTTCATCGATACCTTAGTTGATGATCCTAAGGCCTTTGCCGACCAACTTGTCGTTTCCTTCTCCGACATGATTTAGAGCAAGAGGTTTTGTAGAGTGCCTGCTGGATTTTGCAACAAGCTATGGCACTGAGCCCATGAGATTTTTGGATTTAGAACAAGATTTGTTTAGTGATCATTGTTTGGAATCTTAGTACTTGCATTTTTTGTTTGTTATTATTAATTAGGAACAATTACAAAATGATTCACAAAATTGACATTAATTACAAATTGGTTCTGTGCAGAAAAAAATAATGCTTCTGTGCAAATATTGTGAACCAATTTATAAATATAGTGACTTTCTTGAGCCAATATGTAAATCACCCTATTAATTATTAGCAGATTTCGATTGTGTTTGTATCAACTATTATGTGTATTATGGTTGTCATCTTAGGAGGCATCATTGGCATCTTAGGTTAAAATCGGGAAAATTATTTTTTTAGAACATTATCTTATAACTGTTTGTAAAAAGAGGACACTATCTTTGCGGGCTTGCAATTTTAGGCCACTTTCTTTTAAGTTTTGCAAATTTAGGCCATTTTCTTTTAAATTTTGCAAATTTAGACCAATTAATGCTAATTTCGGGCCAAATCTCACATGAGTAATATGTGATACCTTAAATAGGCCTAATACTCCACCATGGCTTCTTAGTGCATCCACGTCAATAAAATTCCTGCACATCATTAAAAATCTGGAGAATAAAATATTTACAAAAAAATTTAACAAGAAGAGAACATAAAATATTGAGGTCTTCAGACAAAAAATAATCATTAATTGCACCATTAACTCCAAAAATTCATAATAATTAAAATCGAATTAACCTGAAACTAAAAATTCATAATAACTAAAAATTGAAAGATCATAAAAAATCAACAAAACAAAAAATAGTTAGAATGAAAAATAAAACAAACAGAGAAAGAAAGAAAATAATTAAAGTAATCGTGGGTGCAGTGGAAATTACTCCCAAAGCCTGCATAATTTGAAATAAAACAAACAGAGAAAGAAAGAAATAACTTGCCCCATTTTTTATTTTATAAATTAAAATTATTTATATAATAAATGAATTATCACTTTATGAGAAGGTGAGAAGTAAGAGTTTTAACGTGGGAAGTTAGCGGTTAAATTTTCTTTTTTCTTTTTTGGCTGAAAATTTGCCCCATTTATTTATTTCATATATTAAAATTATTTATATAGTAAATGAATTATCATTTTACTGAGAATGTGGGAAGTTAGAGTTTAAATGAAAAAAATGAAAAAAAAAAATGAATGACCCACCACACTCGATATGAATCATCTACAGGGAAAATTATCTTTTTAGGACAGTATCTTATAACTGTTTGTAAAAATAAGACATTATCTTTACGGGCTTGCAATTTTAGGCCACTTTCTTTTATGTTTTCCAAATTTAGGCCAATTAATGCTAATTTCGGGCCAAATCTCGCATGAGTAGCATTAATTGGCCAAAATTTGCAAAACTTAAAAGAAAGTGGACTAAAATTGCAAGCCCATAAAGATAATGTCCTCTTTATTCCAACAGTTATAAGATACTGTCCTAAAAAAATAATTTTCCCGGTTAAAATCTGCCTCGTGTACAACTAACAATCCTGATCTATATATTTCAAACTAAATTATACAAATGAAAGGTTATCTTTACATTAAATAAAAAAAAAAAATAAAGGATAAGGATAATATAATGAAAAAGATAAGGATAAAATAATATAAAAGATAATGGCATGAATAATATAATGAGAAAGATAAGGGTAAAATTTTATTTATTAGTAGAATAAATAAATTAAAATTTATTAATATACTAAATTCATTTAATTGAGAATATCTATAAATTGTAATTCATCCCTACGATATACTAAATTATCAATATTAAGTTGAGAAAAATTAATATAGTATCATTATGATAAAAATAACTTTTAGTAATATTATATAATTGACGTGACAAAGATTCATTTTGTATTCAAATTGATTTATTTTTCTTAAATATCTAATGACAGGATTGTATGAAACCCGAGTTCACGATAAATTCGTGTATACCAATTATCACTGTCATGTGTATACACTATCATTATTATGTATATTCAATATTACTGTTATGCATGTACACTGCCACTGTTAAAAAATCATGTATGTTTTTATAACAGTGATAGTATATATAAATAATAATGATTGTAATTATACATAATAGTGATATAAATTCATGTGAACTCGAGTTCACAGGTGATCTACTTTATTATTTTAATAGTATGAAGATGATTTTGTCATCTAATTGCAAATCCGGATTTACATATGTTCTTTTTGCTTTTTTTTTTTTTAAGTAACAGAGTATACATTTTGAATATCCACTCTTCAAAACTGAAAATAAAAAAAAATATAAAAAATAAAATTAAAGTAAAACAAATATTTTGGAGATTTGATAATAATAATAAAGAAAAAAAAATTAAGAAACAGATCACCAATATCTTTACTTTCACGCGACATGAAATTGAAAGGATAAAAAATTTAAGAATAGAGATGTTAATTTAGCAAGTTAATGTTGTATTATATGGTGTGATCACATACTTAAGGCTGGATTTGAAATGCACCCAAACTTTGCAAGTGACTTAAAATATAATTTTAAGGACATATATTGATATAGGAAAAATATACTTTTTTGTCCATTACGTTTCATTGATTTTGTTTTTTATCCTCTTAAGTTTTGAATTTTAATATTAGTCCTTTAAATAACAAAAAATATGATTTTGGTTCTGTGACCAGTTATACCCGGTTACTCAACCGGTTACAGGACCAAAATCATAGTTTTTTGTAAGTTAAAGAACTTAAATCAGAATACAAAATTTAAGAGGACGAGAAGCAAAGTTAAAGAAACTTAAAGGATAAAAAGTGTATTTCCATTTTTAATTATATATTTAAGTATTTATCAATTTTATTTTTATTTTTATTAGAGTTTAATTAATTTTTTTAGTTTTACAATTACTATTCCATTTCATGTGTAATTTTTTATTTATTTAAAAAATATACCGATTTAATACTTTAAGAATTAACTATAAAATTAAATAACTTAAATGATTAAAATTAAAGTTAATGGTATTTAAAAAAAAGTAATTTATCTCATATATGTATAAGAATTATTTAGTCTTTTTATACATGTCTAAAGCAATGTGGGTGCAATCATAGATTCACTCTTTTGTGAAAGCGACTTAATTTTGTCAATTATTTTTTTATTTTATATAAATTTCAAATTTTCTTTAAATATTTATTATTGAATTTATTTCAGCATTGTAAAATAATAATTTAACAAATTATATTAAACATATAAATATTTTGATTTTTAAAGGGATTACTTATTATTAGTTAAACACTTTAATATATGTGTATATGTAAAATAATTTTTAAGAATTAATAAATTAATTTTTACATAGATTTTGGAAAAATATATTTTTTTGTCCTTTAAGTTTCATTAATTTTATTTTTCGTCATCTTAAGTTTGAAATTTAATAGTCCTTTAACTTACAAAAAAATTATGAATTTGGTCCTATGACCGGTTATACCCGGTCACTCAACCGATCACAAGACCAAAATCATAATATTTTGTAAGTTATAGGACTTAAACCAAAATCCAAAACTTAAGAAGACGAAAAACAAAGTCAATGAAACTTAAAGGAAAAAAGTATATATTCCCTATTGATATATATATATATATATATATATATATATATATTCCTCTAAGTTCAATGCATCTCCGCATGTTAATATGAATATATATTGAATTATTGCTACTAAGAAATCAACCATGGTTGCGAAGTTGATATTTTGTGGAGGGTGAGTTTATTAGATTTTAAAAATTATGGGATGATATATAATTTAAATTCCCAATTATAAGCATTCCCATACCAATTCTAAGCCACTTATAGTATTCTTTCCAAATAAAATCACAATATTACATTCTTTTGTAGAGATGTCGACATCTAGATTTTGTTATAGTTTGTACTTATAAGTGAAAAGAGTAGGCCTCCCGTGCAATATTGCACGGTGCAATATATGCCAAAAAAGGAAAATTTTGAAAATTCGCGGATCAATAGGGTCAAAGTAACAAAATTCGCGGATCTTGAACGGATCGGGTCGGATTTGGGCAATTTTCAAATTTCAGAATTTTCGCTTCTAGTTGATGGTACTGTATGAGTAAATTTATGCTACTATAAGGTCAAATGTGTACTATTATAAGAACAAATGTTGTTTTTTTTACATATATTCATTTATTTTTGTAGAAAACAAACATGTTAATACAATGTAAGTTTAATATGTGTATTATTACAAGAAAAAATATTCGTTTTTTATACATATTTAATAATTTTTATAGAAATTATTATTTTTTTAAGATGTAGTAGCACAAATTTTGTCTTACAGTAGCACACATTTTGTCTTACAGTAGCACACATATGTTCATGTGGTATACATTCTGGGATTTTGATAAAATTAATTTTTTAAGATGTAGTAGCACAAATTTTGTTATACAGTAGCACACATTTTATCTTACAGTAGCACACATATGTTCATGTGGTATACATTCTGGGAGCGGCGAAATAGTAACACATGTAAGGTATTATTACATTAGCAACATATTATCTACATAAAACTAATAATAAAATGAAAAATAAATTAAGAAACACATATTTGTTCTTGTAAAAATACACATTGTTCTTATAGTTACTTTAAAAGTACAAAAAAATAACTTTTTAAGATGTAGTAGCACACATTTTGTCTTACAGTAGCACAAATATGTTCATGTGGTATACATTCTGGAAGTGGCGAGAATTTTCCTTAAAAATTTTATTGGATCCGCGAATTTTCATTTGGGGATATTGCACGGGTCGGGTTTTGAGCAATATTGCATACGCGTTTTTGTGAATTGAAAATCAGCGAATTTTGTACTTATAAAATTTGTTAAATATATATTTCTTTATTTTTATTTAATGTATATTTTTAAATAATATATTTTCAGGAAAAATAAAACAAAAATGTTATATGATTGTCACGTAAAATTGACCAGTGTTTGCCAAAATCGTGTATGATTTCCACGCAAGTGTACGTGGTCGTTGTTGTCGTGGCAAGTTAACCAAGTTAAATATCGAACATAGGGAAACGATGCGATATCAAGCAAGTATTGAGTGTCTACAAAGGTGGATAGCTAGGAAAACAAAGAAAGGATCATGTTTTCTATCTACTTCAAAAAAGCAAAGTAAATCTAGCTATCACCTCAAGGAAGTGAGCAAAAGTGGTGTGTGTGCATGGAAGTAATCCTACTATGGTTCATTTAGTGTCCTATTCATCCTAGCATGCAAAAGGTCTCTTAGTGTCTTAGTCAAGCTAACTAGTGTCTAGATCTCTCTACAACACAAGGTAGGGCTCTATTGGATGTCTAGATCTCTCTACAACTTCCAACACTGCAATTAAGAGGTCTAGCCTAATATGCAATTCTCATTGGTCATAGAAGCCAAATATCAAACACTTGGTATGCATAAAGTTCTTATAGCTCAATTTTCATTTCATTGCTAAACATATAAGCCATACATTCCAATTAAACATTTCAAGCATTCATACAAGCCATTAATAAGAGAACTAATCCAACAAGATCACTAATTAATGCATATATTTAACAAGAGACTAAATTCACCATACTAATCATACAACCATGCAACAAGGAATTAGCCCATGACTAATTGGAATTGAAAATCAACAATTAACATTCTAACTATCATGATTATGAATTAAAACAATAGAATTCAAGAGAACTTACCAAATGTAGATGGAATTGAAATACAATCATCAAACCTTGAAATGCTATCTTCTAGTCCGGAATGCGAAATATAAAATCGAACCTTAGGAACGTAGGAAATTCAATGGAAATTACAACAGAAAAAATGGATTAAAGATCTAATGGCCAGATCAAAAGATATGGTAGAAAGAAGATTAAAATCTAACTAAGAACCCACTAAGTAACTACCTAATTCTCTCTCTAAACTAATCTAAGAAATTGGAATTATGATCTAGATCCTTGAGGTATTTATAGTGCCCACAATGTTTAGTCCAAAGTGCCCTACATTAAACACGTGAAATTACAAAAATAGCCCTGAAATCCGAAAATTCTGCATGGCTGCCGACCTAGCTCGGCAGCTTGGTCGCGCGGATGCCAACGCTGCCGAGTTCAAGCCTCGAGCTGCCGATCTTGATCGTCACTCAGTGCGCGCGTTGAAGATGCTGTCGAGTCAGTGGCACGGCTGCCGACCAGAGTCTTATTGGCTGCCAATTTGAGCTTGAACAAATCTAAGTAATACCCCCAAACCATAAAAAAATACATTGTGTGGCGTGTATTGTGTGTTTTCAAAAAATTAAAATTAAAGTTAAGATTGAACTTAAAATCTAAATGCGTGGTATGTACCCAAATGCACACTACTACGAAAATGCAAAACAACTACATGAATTAGACCACGGATATTTTGAAACCCGTTGTCTATAATGTAAATAAATACGAATCTATTATTTTTGCATTATTATATACAAGTGTGTGAATTTGGTATGCGGAAAAATACTCATGTTGATTTAGAAAATATGAACAATTATTTTATGGATATACAATTTTTATAAAATATGTACTTGATTGCGAATTTCTTAATTCGAATTGAAATGCAGACTGAGAAAAAAGAATTGCTCTTGCCTTTCCTTTCTTTATTGTAGTCAAAATATAACGAATTATGATAAAATCATTAAAAGAAATGGAATCGAATCTATTTAGCACAGTTGAAGTTGGAATAGAAAACATTTCAGTTTCCATCTTTAATTTGCGGATTGTTGAAAACTACTTAAAAATTAAATTTGTTTTTTATTTGATCTAATTTTTTATGAAGAAGGTGCGATGTATTTATATAATGAGAGTCGAAATAGAAGTCTCTAGATGTTTTTGATAACTGAAAATGATAGTTGTGAGTTGAGTGCAAGTGTCAATTAAATATATATAACTAATCAAAGTTTTTGATTTAACAAAACAAGCATCTAACCATGCATGCCTTTTGTACGTGTTGGTCCCTTAAATGGTCAAGGTCTGGGGGAGGGGTGAATAGACCTTGAAAAATAAAACAAGTTTTCAAACTTTTTCAAAAAGGAATTCTAGAACCTTACAGTAGCCCTTTTTATGTTACAAACAACAAGTCTACAAGAGGTTTTGGAACACAAATGTTACAGTTGTGGACTAAAGAAGTCTACGGCTGCAAAGTTATAAAAATTTGCAAATAAAGTAATCAACTTGTAGACAATATAAGAGGGATTCTCACACTTAAGAGTGTATTGTGAAACCTCTAATGTGCAGCGGAAAAATAAGTGTAAGTGTTAATGAAAAACAATATGAACTTAACAGCTGAGTGACTTATGGAGTCTACAACTGCAGAGTTCAGTTCCTTTGTGAAAAACACAAAGTTTTATGCACTAAGTTAAAATGAATAATGAATGTAACAGTAAAGATAAATATGCAATGAAGAAATTAAATAAACAACATAAACAAATAAAGCAAGAAAAGGGCAGAATTTATAGTGGTTCAAAGTCTTTGAATAAAACCTCCTAAAATCCACTGTTACACCACTCAGGTGTCAAATTCACTAAGAACAGATCACAAAGATCAATACAAGTATTTCCCTCTCAGAATTAGATTCACTCAGATTTCTATTCTATGTAAGAAAACACTAACCTATTTACTCAGAATATAACAACTCACAAAGAGTTAAAAACCTCACAAAGCAATATCTACACAAAGTAGAAAATAAAGAGTGTGTGAGGGAACAACAACAAATATTATTCTTTCTAAGAAAATCCTAAACAACTATCCTATGAATCCCAAAGAATTAAAAAGATCTCTCTCTCAGATTTGTTGGCTATAGACTTGCTCAGGTTGAATGGTTGAACTCTCAGGTTGTTGTTGTTGTTTTCTATGAGAACTTCCTCTATTTATAGATGAAGATGTGTGTCTTATCTGTTGGAGAATTCAAATTTGAATTCTGGATAAGGCTCCTCTTTCTCTCTATAGCCTTGCATGTGTGAAGTGGTCCTCACCCTTCACACAGAATAGTACTGAGTGTACTATTTATCTTTTTCAGAATTCTGGTTGACTTTGATTTAATCTTCATTAATACATCTACAATTTTTTTGATAAATATATCCTTAAGTGCTCTATAGTGAGTGCATAAGTTCTTCACTAATTTGTGGTTTAAGGGTCTTGATAATCTTCATTAATCTTTAATCTTGTACTTCATTCTTCAAACGGTCGAATCAGGTGTAGGGTCTTGAGCTTTACAGCTGCAAGTTCATGAAAAATAAAAACTAGCTGTAGGAACAATATTACAGCTGCAAGGTCATGTTTGGCTGTAGACTGATCAAATATATAGCTGCAAACTTTCCTTTTCACAACTATAACTTCATTTAGCCATTTGTCTTGAACTAAAAGTGTTATATTCAATTCAATAAAATATATGTTTTGCATACATCAAAATCTAAATCAGGTACTTAACAATTTCCCCCTATTTTGATGTTGGCAAAACACATTATGCAATACAACAAGTAAATATGCAGTAGCAATAAGATATTGTTAAACAAGAATAATGCTATGCAATTCAGGAAACAATAAAAAGAAACAAGATAAAGCTGCATAAATTACAAAAGGTTTGGATACAACATACAAAATATAATTAGACTAAAAACTAAAGAGTATTAGTGTCTAAACTATACAAATGTCGTCAAACATTTCATCTCCTTTTGTGTTTGGGGTCAGCATCATCTTCATCATCATCAGAATCATCTTTAGGCTAGTAAATCCCTTGTTCTATCAATTTCAGGTTCTTCTCCTCTTCTTCAATGTACTTGGTTAACATCATCAACTCATAATCTACAAACTCTTCTTCTTCCTTCTTTGATTTGAACACTTTATTAGGTGGAGGAGTTCTCTTCTTCTTAGCATCTTTTCCTCCTATCAAATAGGCATTATCTCCTTTGTAAAGTGATCTGTCAGCCTTCAAATCTTTGAACTTCTGATATCTATCTTTCTTGAGTTTGATTTTCTTGATAACAGTGTGTCTGTTAGCAATTCCCACAAATTCTTCCCATTCCAGTTCAAATTGAGTTTTCATAGCTTTCTGCGTCTCTCATTCTTCTTCTTCTTTGCTTTCTTCAGGTGCAAATTGTCTCAAAGGATGAACATTCAGAGGTATGGAAATCTTCAGGTCTTTCTGGTCTCTTGGAACTCTTTCAAGGTCTTTTCCCAATGTCCAACTGGGTGTGAATGATGAGACTTCACAGCTGGTTGCTTCGCAGTTGAAGACTTAGGCAATTGAATGATTTTACCTAGAGTATTCTTCCTCATCTCACTTTCAGTCTACCGCTCAGCAAGCCTTAGAGTCAAGTCTTTAGATTTTGCAGCCTCAAAATCTTCAGCCATAGCTTTGCCAAAATCTTTAACATTCAAAAGAATTTGCTCAGCTTTCTTGTCTCCTTCTTTGATCTCTTTCTCTATCTTACTGCTTTCCCCCTTTTGGCCAACATCAATATGTGACAAAATGATTGAAAGCTTTCCCATCACATCTTTCTTCATAACCTTATTGGCAGAAATTAATGTTTTCACTTCTTCTTTCATCTCCTTGACTTCCAGCTTCAAATTGAAAAAATCATCCTTCATAGTGGTATCGGATGACTTAAGATCTGATACTTCTTTGGATTTCTGAAGTGACTCAGTCCTTATCTATTCATTCTATTTCATCAGGCTGTTGATAACCAGTTTAAAATTCTCTTACATATGCTTTCTTTCTTGAATACATTTTTCTTCTACTTTCTTCACAACATCTTCTACACATTTCTTTACTTTCTGAGATATGATAGTTTTAGGAACTAGCTTCACTTTCTTCAAAATTGCTGCTTCTATACTTTTCAATGTTTTTCAAAACCTTGAAGTTTTGAAACAACTTCCTTTGGAGTCAACTTAGGGAGTGAATCACTATCTTCTTCTTCTGATTCATCGTCTTGGATCATTAATTCCTTTTCTTTCCCAATTTTATGAACTTTGGATGGTAGCAACTCTACAGCTGTAGAGTCCTCAGTTGAAGGTTTCCTCTTGCTAGGAGTGATTTGTAGTTCTGGCTTATCAGTGGAAAAATCAGTCATATAATCATCAATGTTTTCTCTCTCCAAAGCTGAATAGCTTTGTAATGGAGGAGTTCCTTGGCTATAAATCTCATCCAATGTTACATGGTTGGAGGTGGTTGATGAAACAAATTGGTTGCTTAAGTAGAGTCATCTGTCTCTTTTTCAATCTTGCAGCCTGTAAAATCTGAGTCAGTGTAGCCTATATGTTCAATTCCTCCTTCTTTAGGATACCATAATCCTAAATTTCATGTGAATTTGACAGATTTGATGATCTTCTTTACAATATTTAAGTGTGATTCCTTAGGATTGACTTGGAATCTAGCACATACACCTACTGCAAACATAATATCAGGTCTGCTTGTTGTATGGTATAGCAGTGATCCAATTAACCTCCTATATTAGGTTATATTAACACTTTTGCCATTCTCATATTTGTCTAAACTCACAGACTGGGTCATAGGTATATTGGTAGGCCTAGAGCTATCCATTCAAATTTTTTTGATAAGCTCTTGAGTGTATTTAGCTGGATTGATGAAAATTCCATCTTTCATTTGCTTGACTTGTAATCCCAAAGAAATTCAGATTTTCCATCATGCTCATTTCAAAATTTTCTTTCACGAGCTTAGAGAACTTTCTGCATAAATCGTCATTAGTGACCCAAAGATTATATCATCAACATAGATTTGAACAAGCAATATGTCATTTCCATGTTGTAATCTGAATAAGGTCTTGTCAACTACACCCTTTTTGAATCCATTCTTGATCAAATGATCACATAGAGTATTATACCATGCTCTTGGTGCTTGTTTAAGTCCATAAAGGGCTTTTCTAAGCATATAAACCATATCTTCAGCTGTAGATTCCTCAAATCCTGGTGGTTTTTCAACATACACTTCCTCTGATAGTAAACCATTTAGAAATGCACTCTTCACATCCATTTGATAGACTGTAATATTCTCATGCATCAAGGTTCTTCCACAAGGATACCGTTACTTTGTGCAATTTTGAAGACGATGTGGAGGAGTTGTTCTCCAATATTGGATGGAGAGGATTGCTTGAGGTAAAACACAACTCCTACTACAACTTGAATGTGGAATTTCGTAGCACATTAAGGGTAAAAGAGGAGGAAGGAGTGCCCTACATGATCAAGTTCCGAATCAACAAAAATGATTATAGCTTGACCTCTAATCATATCAACCGTTTCTTCGGTTGTGAAGAAGATATTGAGAGCTACCGATTCTACTCATGGGAGAGATTTATCTTAGATCAAGAATTTCGGAGGAACATTAGTAAGGACAATGAAGAGTACGTGGCCCAACACTCTAGGTCTTCTAAGATTGCCAACCCGATCTTGGCTTATGCGCATAAGGTGTTAGCTAACACCGCATTTGCTAGAGTCAAGTGTAGCCGGGTAAGAAGTGAGGAGCTTTACATCTTATATTCAATGTTGAATTCAAAGAAGGATGATTTTGGGGCTTACTTAAGAAAGAATCTTTCCATCCAATCCTCCAAGATTAAGCAAGAATCTTTCTTATGGTGGTATGATAGCTCATCTAGCTCTAAGCTTGGGTTGGGAGCCGAATGATGAAGGAGCACATTTTGGGGATATCGACTTGCTCCGGAGTTGGTTCATTGCCGACTGGGATTTATGATGGTGAGGGATCGGCTGGGGTTGAAAAGTGTTGGGAAGGATCAGAAAAGGGTGTGGGAGAAGCTGACCTGATAGGTGAGGCAGCAATAGGTGTGTCTGCTGATGGTGTATCAGCAGAGGAATGAAGAGCCTCTGTCTCAGCTACTGAGGGTTCAGCTGACTCCCTTTCTTTTGACTCGTCTTCTTCTGCATCAGAGCCAGTGGCAGAAGCATCATCTGATGTAGCCTTCTCAGCTGACTCCTCCTCATCCTGCTCTTTTTCTCCAGAAGACTCAACAACCAGCAGAGTAGGCTTCTCTGCTGAAGTTTTCTCCCTCTTCAGACTGCTTAGCAGAGCAGTATCCTCTTCCTCATCTGAATCAGAATCAAAGGAGAGCTTCCTTTGAATTGGAGTGGTGTCTTTCTTGGTTTTCTTCTGTTTACCACCTCCAGCAGGCATTGGAGCCTTCCTCTTCTGCTTCTTCCTATGACCAGCAGAAGGTCCAGGGGCAACAGCTACTGTATCAGCATCAGAATCTGAATCAACTGGCCCAATGATATCCAAGTTACTTCCCCTTAAAAACTTGGTGTGGTTGTACTCAACAACCCATTCCTCATCCCACTCATGCTGGGGCAGCAGATGATTCAGAAGAATAGTGATCTTGGTGGCCATGGAACACTTGGATTTAAAACTGTAAATCTGTTCCCCATTCACCTCCTTCACCAAGCACCTCTTGGACTCCTGCACCAGGCGAAACCATAGCAGACTCACCCAGTCCGCTTGCACCCCATCGAGAATGGTGCGGGCCACACTCAGGCGGAGTTTGGTAATGGCGTCCAAACTCCCCTGTTCCGCCAAGATGACCTTGGTCACCACATCCATCAGGAACCGAAACCGCCTCCTCAGCATGGATTTCTTCAGGTTCGTGGTGGTGTCTCTGTAACTCGCCCTGGCCATCAACTGAAAAGTCTCCAGGTAGTCAGCTTCCTTGTATTTGTGGGGTTGGACACCGGAGGAGGATAGGCCAAAGATATCAGCGACAGCATCCTTGGAGATAACAACAGCGACTTCATCAACCAAGGAGCCGATGGAATCTATGCTGAATTGAGCCTTAAGAAGGAATTGAAAGGCATAGAAGTTTAGGGTTTTATGGTCAGGGGGGGTCATGGAGATGAAGGTTCGGAGATTTTAATTTTGGAGAAGGTTTAGGATTTCTCTGATTTCAGGAACCCTAGTCGTGTCGAAATCGACACACATCTCTGCGTACATCTTTTCTTTGAAGAGCTTTTGCATTGTCTTAGATGCCATACCTTCAAAACAGGGTTTGAGTGCAGAAAGAATAGTATGCAGGAAAACTTTGGGCAGAAAGATTTAGAAACAGAAAATTTCAGAAAGAAGTTTAAAGGGGTATATATAAGTATCGAGAGATATGAGCAGTTTTTCCAAAATTAAAACCGATCAGTTTTGATCGTAGATTTGTATTTTGCATCACACAAATCAAAGGTCCAGAATAAATGACCTTTGAGAATTTTGGAGGTGATGCGTGGGTGTCAGGATTTCGAAAGGTTTTGACCGCCTCAAAATATTCTCCTTTTTGAAAAAAGGGGTAATGATGAAAACACTTTTTGAGAAGATTTAGACGGTGTTAAATTAATTACATCTGACACCTTATTTGGAAAAAGGTAATAAATCCCCAATTTTTCGTAAACACAAAGATTTGATTGCCAATTTTCTAAAATAGTTTTTAGAAATTAGGGATTTATTAATTTTTGAAAAGATTTGATAGAAAAAAAATTCGACATAAAGATCATAGAAATACTTATCGAGATGCTGACGTGGCAAAATCAGCTGATAAGAGCGATCCTTATGAAAATCTTTTCTGCTCGTCTGGGTCTTCAATGTCAGCTGAAGCAAGGTGGCCTTGTCTGACTTTCATAACTTATTCCTGTATCAAGTTAGACATAACAAGATAGAGAAAGGAAAGGAAAGAGTAAGTAGACATACCAGATCAGCTGATGTGAGGATCAGCTGACTACTTCAGCAGAGTAGTCCTCAGCTGGGTACCAGCTGACTACCCGTTTACCCAAAAACTTTCTTTCTATAGAACTGCCCCTCCATTTATCATTCCTAATTCTGCTACTAATTCTCTGAATCTTGCCTCTGCTAAGGGTTTGGTAAGAACATCTGCTCTTTGCTTCTCCGTATGAATTTTCTCCATCCTGATATCTCCTTTCTCAGCATGATCCCGAAGAAAATGATGTCTTATGTCCACATGCTTGCATCTAGTATGGAGAACAGGATTCTGAGTAATGGCTATTGCACTTGTGCTATCACAGAAAATGGGTATCTCTTCTGTGATCACATGGTAGTCCTTCAGCTGTTGTCTGATCCAGACCAGCTGAGAACAACAACTACCAGCAGCCATGTACTCTTCCTCTGTTGTAGAAGTAGCTACGGAAGTCTGCTTCTTGGAGAACCAAGATATCAGCTTACTTCCCAGAAACTGACATGTGCCAGAGGTTGATTTCCTATCAATCTTGCACCCTCCATAGTCAGAGTCTGAGTACCCACTCAGCTGAAAGTTGTCATCAGCTGGGTACCAGAGGCCTAGATTGTAAGTACCCTTCAAATACTTTACAATCTTCTTTGCTGCTTCCAGATGATATTTCTTAGGATTAGCCTGAAACCTTGCACACACCCCAACTGCAAAGCTGATATCAGGTCTGCTGGCAGTGAGATACAGCAGAGAACCAATAAGTCCCCTATATTGTGTCTGATCTACTTTCTCACCAGCCTCATCTGGATCCATGCTAAAATTTGCCATCATTGGAATCTTAGCTTCTCTGCTGCTACTGATTCCAAACTTTTCTATCAAGTTCTTGGCATACTTAGCTTGGCTAATGAACGTTCCATTGGACATTTGCTTTACCTGCAGTCCAAGGAAATAAGTCATCTCCCCCATCATGGACATTTCAAACTTGCTGGTCATCAGCTTGCTGAACTCATCACACATCAGTTTGTTGGGGGAGCCAAAAATGATATCATCCACATATATCTGCACTAAGAGAATATCATTTCCGTCTTCCTTTCTGAACAAGGTTTTGTCTATCTTTCCTTTACTGAATCCACTATCCAGTAGAAACTGTGATAGAGTATCATACCAAGCTCTAGGTGCCTGCTTTAGTCCATATAAAGCCTTCTGCAACCTATAAACCTTGTTCCCAATCTCAAATCCTGGTGGCTGTTCCACATAAACTTCTTCTACCAGGATTCCATTCAGAAATGCTGACTTGACATCCATCTGATATACTTTGAACCCTTTGAAAACATCGTAGGCCAGAAACAATCTAATGGCTTCTAGTCTTGCCACAGGAGCAAATATCTCATCATAGTCAATCCCCTCTAACTGTGAATACCCCTGTGCTACTAGCCTTGCCTTGTTTCTAACTACTACATCATTTTCATCCTTTTTGTTCTTAAATACCCACTTAGTGCCTATGACCTTCTGATGTTTGG